>JAFIRS010003987.1:0-105398 GCA_018342105.1 Gonioctena quinquepunctata | reverse complement strand
CGCCAAAGCTCCCCACCTCCCCCCTCAATCCACACTCCCATACAAACATCGCCACCATTCCGAAATCACAGGCCCTCCCCCCACGTTTTCCCTCCCAAAAACCCCATCCCCACCTCTCTCCGAAACCCCATTTTGTGGGGGTGGTGCGAAATTGGCGATGCCCGGGATGCGCTCGTAGTGACATACCCTTCTACTCCGTAGGCCCACTAGATAAATAAAATTTTTGTTACCCATCACTCGACAAACTATGGTTTCATTGTCCTATATCTAAAATGTTAAAGACGGGTAATAATATTTAAGAAATTGATTTATTCTGTGATAACCAAATCAAGAAACAGCCTCTTTTGCTCTCCTCTTGGAAAGGGAAAACCGTGAAATCCCTACCCCCGGAACTCTATCTCAATTATTCAAATTTTAACTCAACGTTGAAAATTTCCGGGGGTTCGGCAAAATTACAAACCTCTCGAGAGGAATGTATATAATAAAAATTTTGCTTTTTGACCGAATACGTTTAAATTTTTTTCGCCAATAGGATAAAAGATTTGATGATCTTCCCCTTTTTTGCACCAAAGAAAAAAAAACAGAAAAAAAAAAGGATAGAAATTGATAAAAAACATGACACACACAAAATATCAAAATTATAATAATTTTGGAACCGGTAATTTGACGTGTATAATTGGGAAAGCGCATTATGGTCATATAATAGCGATCATGGTAAAACATAGTTTGCCTCGCTTTAAATTTTATCAAAAACTTTTTTTGGGACAATTTTAAAAAAAACGGCCAAGGATTTTGCCTGGAGGAAATCGGAAATCGTTATACAGTTCCCTATTTTGTAGGCGAATGATCGAACTGTTCTGGAATGTCTAAAAGGGAACCCTTTTTACGTGTGATATTGACGTGATTACAACGCCCTGTATTGTATTTTGTGGAGGTGGGGGGTGTTTTGGCGATAAAATTTTGGATATAACACTGAGGTATGAAGTGTGCGCTTGTCAGACATTTTCAGCCATTTAGCTTTTTTTAGCGTGTATGAAACAGGATCCCTTTTTTCAATTCCGAAAGAAAATCTCAAGCACGAGTTTTGAACTCTTTGGATTCTGTGCTGTTCAGAAGTATTCAGAAAGTCGTGGTAAACCACATCGCAATGGTTGAAGGTTGAAAGTATTAGTGTGTCGCAAAGAAGTAATTTAGTTTTAGTACCCGAAGCGTGACTTTGGAAATATAATACATTCATCTTTCCATATGCCTTCTGAATCAACAGTGATGTGTGTTTCTTGAATTTGAGGTCATCATCGATTGTTACTCCCAAGTTTTTCACTTGATTTACGACAGGCAGTTCAGCGTCGCCGATTTTAATACCCAAACCACCAATTCTGGACCAGCCCGAATATTATTACTGAGCTCTTAGCAATGTTTATACGGAGTGCGTGTTTTTTAGAAATGTCGACAAAACGGTTTAATTCATGGTTTATAACACTGTTTGATATTTCATTGAGTTTGACTGAGTAATACAGTTGCGTATCGTCCGCATACACGTGGTATTTTAGTTTATTCAAGACAATGGATAATTGTATTGTATAAATTGTATAAAGTATGGGCCCGAGGATAGAACCTTGTGATACACCAGAAGATAAGGTCTTACATTCTGATTTTACATTATCTATTCTTACTAATTGCGATCTATTCAAGAGGTAGGCTTCAAATAATTTAACAGAGTTATGTGACGAACCATTGTAGTGTAGTATAGAGACGAGAAGTTGGTGATTTATGGTATCGAAGGCCTTGCTGTAATCAATTGAAATTAGAGCAGTGACCTCGTTATTATCTGAAGCTCTGCCAATATCATCGAGTATGTTCAATAGGACAGTTGCACAACTGTAATTCGATCTAAAACCAGATTGCATCGTTGGTAAAATGTTATTATATTGGTGATCTCGGAGCTGATGAGCGATAGCTTTCTCCAGGATTTTAGAAAGAAAAGAAAGTAAGCTAATAGGACGTAAATCTTTTAGAGCTATAGGTTCTTTAACTTTTGGTATGGGAATCACAATCGATTGTTTCCCCATTTTGGGAAAAACTTTTTTTATAAAATATTTTTTATACTATTAAATATAAATTTGAAGATTCAAAAAAATTATAGTATCATCTGAACACTTGGAAGAATGAAATTTCGCTCGAAAAACATTTTTCATTGAATTTTGATAATGTGAGGTTATTGTTAATTAAGTAGTTTTTTGGAATTGCCGATTTTATTAAAAACCGAATAAATGTTTAAAGAATGACTTCATAATTTTTTTGCTTCCTGGAGCACATTTTGCATGTATATTCAATAATATCACGCTATAAATTTGTTTAAAAGTTGATTATTTTGTAACTATAAATTTCTAAAGTTAATAAAATATGAGAAATCGAGTACATATGTCAAAAAAATTATTATTGATATTTTATATCTATTTTTTATATCACTTTTATGTCTGACAAAGGCATTTCACAACGCTTTAAAAAATTAAATTCCGCACAAAAATAATTAATATTTTAAAAATTTTTTTTTTTTAAATTTAAATATGAATATATATATATATATATATATATAATTTTTTTCAATTGTTTATAACATTTTTTTTACTATTTAGATAATATATTGAGAATATTTTTTTTCTTCAAAATTCATAATTAGTCAATCTCTACCTAATGAGAAAAATTTTTATTTTTTTATAAATAATGTAATTGTTTATTCAGTTAACAATTAGTTTTTTTGTAATATTTCTAGGAAATACAGTTTGTCGTATACGGTTGTTTTTGTTATTTGTTGTACCATTAAAAAAACATATAATGCCAATCAAAGTTTGTTTGTAACTAATTGTTAACTGAATAAACTATTACATTATTAATGAAAAAAAATATTTATTATTAGGTAGAGAATAATCAATTATGAATTTTAATGAAAACTAATTCTGAATTTTTGTTTAAAAAGAAAATAGCAATTTTTCGTCAGCGGAAAAATTCGAAAAATACTTTTACAGACTTGGAACGATTTTTCGCAGGAAATTCACTTCTCGAATAGACTAGTGGTAAAAATAACTAATGATTATGTATGAAAATCAAGTTTGAATTCCAGAAATGTAAAAATCCGATAGCATATTCAATCGAAACTAATAGTGACAAATGGATGACAGTCCGACCTAACATATATAGTTAGTTTTTCACAGATTAGCGGTTAGCTATAATATTCAATGAAAAAAAAAAAATCTGATGAGTTATGTGTGCCAAAGAAAGATGAACTATTGTCAAGCTGAATCTAATTAACACGATCAAAAGAACCTCCTATGAAAGGGGCATAATGGGCAAACAAAAATTATTAGTTCATTGATAAACATCAATGGCAATTTACAGCGAATTTCTGTTTATGTGAACATCTTAGAGATAACATTTTCGCTTGAAAGTTGTAGAGCTCAGGAAGCTCGATCAAACGAAATATAGTTTGTCAATATTTATATGAAAATGCATCATTATTTTTTTTAATTTTTCAAGAGCCGCCAAGATAAAATGTTTATAAAATGTATTTCTGTGCCAAATTTCGATTCATTTGGTTGAAAAATGTGGCTTCCAGTTTGTTTACAAATGTATATGTATATTTTCTATTTGTTTTTAAGGAATGTACTTATTGAAGTCCTGAGTTTTTAACTATCTAATCTAAATGATAATTCCATTTCAGATTACTATCAATGGTAATTCCAAGATATTTAATTTTTTTGTGCCACTGGAGTAGTCTCATTTAATGTTATTTCTCATGATTTGTAAGTGGCTAACATATTAGGGTTACATGCTAAAGGTAAAAGGAAAGTTTTAGTGTGGTTCATAGTCGAAATTCTATTGAATCATCCATCGAAAATAAAACTAAAATTTCAGCAGTTTCCTTGACTGCAAACCATCTATCTGCCTGATACATCACTACTACTATTTTGTTAGCAGATTCAACATTTCAAGAAACCAATGAACAATTTTAATGGAGAAATTGAATTCAGTCAATAAGCTCCTCAATTTTCTGGTTCTAAATCTATTTGCAAGTTCAGTTCACTTTTTTGTCAATCCCTAAGTATTTTGTTAGCATTGTTAATTTTTATTGGTCCTAAATTGGGATATGAACTTTTTTAGATATGGAAGGTACCTAAGTATTGTCAATAAGTTGGTATCAAATAAATGTATCATCGGCATAACTTTAAATTTCTCCAATAGTATCCATATGTAAAAGATCATTGATATAAATAAATATTGAATAGAAGTGGTCCTAAACTTTATTTTTGCGGAACACCATATTTAATGTAGCAAATAACTCCAGAACAGTTATTGGTTGTACTGTTTAATTCTTGGCGATAATAACTATTGAAAAACATCCTATATACAGAAACCAATAAAATTGATTGCTCGATTGTTTTTTGATCCAAAAGTGAAAAAACTAACCTAATTTCGAAAATTTATGTCATGTGTCATAATTTAGAAGTTATGATTTTCTTGACTTCACTTTGTATACTAGGGTCTTATGGAGTGTTATCAATATTGGTAGTTAATAAGAACATGGTTCATCCTTGTTCCATTTTGAACGAGTATCAAGGTTGGGACATATTCACGAAAACAGCGTTTCCAGAATATATTTGCCAAATATTGGGACACTTTCCAGTTTCTTGAGAAACAAAACCTTCAGTAGTTATAACTGCAAAATACCTATCAGGATATCATTTGGGGAAATGCTCACTAAATCTTCTAAATCTCAGGAATCATCAGAAACATGGTTAATGAACGTCTATTTAAAATTTATTCCACCTCAGCAAATTATGTTTGAAAAACTTTTTCTTTGGGGTAATAATCGTAATAAGAGACTTTTTAATTGTAATAGGAGACCGTATGAAACATCCAATTAGATGTTTCCAGTTACTCCCATGTGAACTCTCCGCATTGTTAATCGCTGAATTCATTTCTAAGTCATCTAGAGTTGGTGACTTCGGGTTATCCTCACCCTCGTCTGAAATCGACTTGTTTCATCTCTTGTCACACAATATACTACTTGACACATTAATAACTGTTCTTGAGAAAAAATACCCATTCTCGCTTGTATTTGAGGCAGATTATTGCATAAAGAACATTTTTTGACAACTTTTTCACTGTTTTTAGAATATGGGATATTCGAAATTTTCATGTTAGCTCATTTACGAGTGTTTCAATACCCTGATGATCATTTTTTGTGTGTACACATGTTCACTATATAGCTAATATGACGAGTTCTTTCTGTATAATAGAAATGTTTTCCATCTTCAATATATTGATAGAAATCATGTTAGGAACGTTATTTATGAGGTTAATTTTGTGTCGCAAAGCAGTATTCTTGAACTACCAGAAACATTCGCTCCATTCCAATTCCTCAAAATCTGTTTTCATTGTGTACCTTTATGTTTGATAAGAAACGTTTGACTCCTACAATGATCCTGATTAGTTTCGCGTTATTGGTCTATTGACCAATAACTGGACAACCTCCCAGAGCGGCGTGGAAATCTATCACACTCAGTATATAATGAAGCGTGGAGCCTTAATTTGACAGTACAGTTAACAATCTCAGATAATTCAGAAACAATAATACACTAAGAAAGGTAATATATATATATATATATATATATATATATATATATATATATATATATATATATATATATATATATATATGTATTTTCTAATAACCTTTGCACATGGTATAATTTAAAACCAAAATTAATAGAACGTCAGAATGAATTTGAATATAAGATAAACTTGATAGTAAAACAAATAAAGTACGCCTAGTAAAATAAGTGTTATTCAGTATTTGGCTATTGCTAACATTATTACCTTTTGTCGAAACAAGAGTTGACTCTACTATGGAATCAAATAGATGAATGGTTCCTTATTACAATATATATCTTGCCAAATAAACAGTTCATATTTCTTACCCTCGACTGGAGAACAACACCTCGTTTTATTGTTAAATTATTTTTATTTTAAAGTACCAATTCAATTCAAAATATAATTATTTAGCTTCTTTCTGAAGATAGTTTCTATTTGCAGAACGTACTGAGACACCGCTGATTTGTAGTATAAGACTTCTTCTGCAATTTACACTGTCACTATTTTCCGACACATTTTTGATAACTGGCTACTTTATCAATAATTTTGCGAATTTAATACTCTTTACTTCAATTGAAGTTGATATATTTCTGAATTAAATTTTTTTACTTGAGGAGTTTAGAGCCCTCCCAATATTACATCTTTAACTCGTGAACGTCTGAACACTTCTGAACATCGTAGTTATATGCGGCTCATATTTATATAGGCGCAATAGCAACTTCAAACAGCTCGCGTGGTAATAACATTTATTTATGGGTCGGTCTATCGCTTTGATGTCCCCCTCGCATTCCAGCGAGTTACAAATATCCCGCCGTATGAGTGAATCATCGTATATGACTTGGTTTTAAATTTACGAACTATTAGTTGTCAGCATACAAGGAATGTTCATATTCATGATGCGTTTATGGTGGTGTTAACATATCATTTACGAGATTTGACTTCTTTGTCGGAAATCACCCCGCATTCCTACCGTCTAATTTAATAGCGGAAGAAGGGAAACAGTCGTTCACATTTTTGTGTCGCGTTCCTTCAGTCAAGGGCATTACAATTTTAACGTTGAAACAACCTGGTTGATCCAGGGCGTCACAATAATTCCTGGACTCCTATGGAATATATTCTATTTGGTTGAATTGTTCCGGAATTTTAGGCCAGTTAGTTTCAGGTTCATAAAAGAAATTGAACCAACTATTTTCAAAACTTGAGATATTTTTGGCAGTGTCTCTTGTGCATATATCAATATGTTGGGATGATGGAACCCATCCCCGATGTGACAAAATGCCTCACTCTGACGTCACGAACCTTGTTGACCTTGGGATGATAAAATGAGCCGATTGGACCATCCTATACATATATTGTTTAACCATCCTTGAGGGTTGAGTAGATATGCTATACCATTACTGGCGCAACCCCTATTTTGCTACCCTTGAGGGTGCTAAAAATATATGGCGAATGCGTCAAGGGGTTGTTTTTTGGCGAAGGCGGCAGTTTGGATGATCGTGGTGATCATAGGCGGTTCGTTGTAGGAGGGGTTTAGGAAAAAATGGCGGTTGTAGGTTTATGAGTGGGTGGGTGGGTGTGTGTGTGTGTGGGCAGATAAAAAAATCTGGGGGAGGGTCTGTGATTGGTCGCAATGGTGGCAGCCATGTTGTGGGTGGGAGTGTGGGATTGAGAGTGGGGGCAGGGAGAGCTGTGATAGGTCGTGTCAGTGGTGATATCCGTCAACCGCTATCGAATAGCAGCAGCCATCTTGAAATGGGAGTGGGTGGAGTCTCACAGTCCGTTAGCCACATTCGTCAAACGCCATCCAACAGCTGCATTCGTCAACCGCATTGGTCGGCCGTGTACCAATAGCCTTTTTGTTCAATCGAGGTAGTGAATGGCGGCCATTTTGGATACATACTCTGTCGTATTCATATGACTGTAAGCCGAAATAGCTCAGTTGGGAGAGCGTCTGCCTCATATGGAGAAGGTCCCTGGTTCGAGCCCGGGTTTCGGTACAAAATTCGTAGTTGATAGAGATCATAAATCAGAGAATCTGTGTCAGTATACAGTACAGAACTATTCTCTCCAAATCTTACAATCGTATCATCCTCTGAACTCGTATATATTGATGCATGTTCATCTATATTAACTATAAAAACCCTCCGATGAAACGGTCATGACACAACCAACAAGTAGATGCAAATCTGAGCAGCCGTTTTAACATAATCAGTTTCGTTATCTGTTGTTTATTTAAGCGACTGGATGTCGGTATCCTTTGTTTACATTAACAACATAAGAGAGTATATATTGGAGTTTTTTGTGAAAATGACGTCAGTTGAGGTTATGTCGTCAATGGCAGAGCATTATACACGAAAATTGGAGCAGTTTTATCGACAAGTCAGAGCTCTGAACGAAGAGTTGCAGTTTTATGAAGAAAAACGAAACGTCACAAGAAAATTAAAAGAGTTGAATCTTAGCAGACCGCCATCAACATCGAAATATGATTCAAATGGTAGTAGTGACTTTGATTCTGAACACCATCTTCTACATAGACGTACCGTATGATGATGATGTACGAGGAGTAGCGGTTTCTTTCAAAGATGGAGATAATCAGTCTTGGATTCCATTGAATCGAACAGAAGGATATCGAAGGTTATTCTTCACCACATACCTGCCGCCCCACCTTGAAGACGACGACGACACCATCATTGAGAAATATCAGCTCAAGCTTGAAATGAATGATTCTACAAGTGCAGTGATGCCATGGAGAAGTGTTCAAGCGGCAGCAGCAGCAGTATCGATGACGTCACCACCGCCACCACCAATACTGCCACCCTTGGAACATGAAATAAATGAGATTTTTGTGCTCTCATGTGTTGTTATAACCATAATGTTTTTCGCTTTGGCAAAATTCCTATTCAAAACTGTGAGAAGAAGCTTGGAATCTTCATGCAATGTCAAAATAAATGAATAGAGAGAGACTCTAACCTGACTTTTATTTCCATACACAAACACACGGTGTACGTGACGTAAGCCACGTATAACGTGTGTGGGCGTGTGAGAGAGAGATAGATACCTCTGACGGTTTCCCCTCTTTGTTTTTCATTTCAAACTTGGCTTTTTCAACTTTTTTTTCTCAATTATTTTTTCAACTTTTTTTTCTCAACTTTTTTTTCCCCTTTTTGTTTCTTCAACTATAGTTTTTTTCAAGTATTTTCAATTTCTTTTCTCAATTTTTTTTTCAACTTTTTTTCTCAACTTTATTTTTCAACTTTATTTAATTTCTTTTTCAATTGGGAACTCAACCCCACCTGAAAGAGAAAAAAGGAGAAGGGAGATTGACAGAAACACTGAAATACACACATACATATTTATTTCCTCTAAAACCAATTCTAAAATGAACTTAATTCGGTAAGATACATGTACATAGCCATTCGTGAAGATATTGGGTGTTCCTCTGGGCACACATGTTGTGATAGGGGCGGTGGACCAGGGTGGGCTCGAATTTCTCTGTCGACCATTGACTTGAATCATAATGTGTCACATCGTATATTTCAACTCGGTGTGACAAACCCATTTCCAGCCATTTTTCTTCGAGTAAATCGTATTTTTGATTTCCTCTCACATATATACGGTCGGCCAGGTAGAATATGTGTCTCAGTAGGATGTCGTCTATTTCTTCGTATGCTATGTAGCCGGTGTCGTATGGAATACCATGCACCGATTTTTTCAAATATCGTGGGGTGCGACGGTCTTGGGCATCCAGGTTGTTATAGGGCACAGGTGAATCGAATAAGAAGTTGTATCGCTGACTGCCGACGATTATGGACTCCTCCTTTGGAAATAAGGTGCCATTGACTTGGAAGGCATCAACGAATGCGATACGCATGATGGCTGGATGATTAATGAATGAACTCGGCCGTCGCCGCTACTTAGCGATCTATGTCAGGCTTCTCATCGTCTCGGAGAAGGGATAATATTCCATCAAGCAATCGTGAATGATGATACAATAGACTCGAGTCCGATCGGGGAATCCCGCGCTCGATTCGATATCCAATCGTATGTCAACCGTACCGGATTTAATACTTTCTTCCTGTTTTGAACAATCGATGACGAATAAGGCGCGATATTTGAAACCGAGGTAATCCAAAAGTGAGGACTTTTTCATGGAATTCGTATAGCTGCCGAGAAATGCCGTACAGTTGAAATGCGCTTCGATATAGTGATTATTGGCGAAATTCAAGTGTAGACATTCGTTGGGCCAATATTCACCATTCAACGACAAACGGATATTTTGAATGTTGACATGTTGAAAGGTGGTATGATCGACAGAAATGTTATCACGTACATTAGTTTGGAAACACACGATGACATAGTGTGGCCTTTCAACACTGGTACTCGTCTCAACCGACCATATTTCACGTTGAGCATTTTGCGTAATCGAAGGCAATTCGTTCAATTCCCATTTTCTGAACGGTATCAATATAGGTCTGTCTGTCTGTATGGACTTAATTAATTTTTCATTTATTTCCGCATTGGGAAAAACGTGTTTACTTTCATTCATGCTATCGTTCCAATTCGAGCCGTAGTCTTCCACCGCATATTACTCCTACGTATAATGACGCAATCATTATCATTTCGGCTCTGACCAATCGTAGAGTTTGTCGTCCGCACGTAATCATCGGATAATCGTTGAAAACATTGGGAAATATGTCGGAGCGGCACGAGAAGGCTGAGAGAATTGTCATATGCATTCAAAATATGCAAATCGGGATGATTCCAGCCACCTATGGCCAAATACTGAGAATCCGTAGGTTCGTAACATGGCACTCATAATTCCCGGATCTCGAACTGATTCAATTTCCCGAGCACCCACATTAGGGGACAATGTGAAGTCACCTTCCCCATTATTGAATTCAAGTCTACCTTTAATCAGTAGCAGAGATGAACTCATGGCAAAAAATGAGTCCACCTGATTGATGCAAAATTCTGCGATATCGTTGCAATTGAATGCCTTCTCGAATGCGATACGTTGTGTATTCAGCTTTACGAATGGACTCGTCAAATTTCGGAGACCGATACAAATCGAAAATGGGCAGCTGAGACTGAAGCATCATCGTCGCCTCTTCTTCTTTTGAGGCTCATTTTGATGAATCAATTTTAAACCGAGAGAACGGAGAAAGGATTTATTCGAAGGGATTATCTGCTGCTGCCGCACCACCCGCTCGCTTGAAGGTTTCTGCAATACTGACGCCGTGACGTCACTCTTACCCTTTTATTACTACCGCTGCCGCTGCCACTGTCTATAACTAATCCCATTTGTTTCTCGCGACTCTGAGTTCCAAAACTGAAGTAGTTTTTTCTCCTAGAAAATCCACAGGCCTACCGTCTTGATCGAGCACCAACACCGTAATGTTTTGGATTTCACGTTGCGGTGTGACAGGTAGATATAGTAAATTCGAGGGTTTTTCGTCTATCGCGTAACCGGGATCGGAAGCTATGGGAAATTCATAGATCACCATCGAAGGCTTCCGAAGTAATACTGCACTCGAAACATAATGTCGACACCTTCATAATGTTTACAGCTAGATTGGAAGAATGCATTTCGTTCGGTTGAAGCACCCTCGGAGAAAATACCCTATGCTATCCATCTCCACGAATGAAATGGCATAGTATCTACTGAAGATCTCGCACTTTAACGTATTATTGTTGGGTTTGAGAGAGTAGGCGGCATCGCGGTCTTCCACAGGTAGCGCCATCTCTTTCTGTATGAACGCTCCAATATAGGCAATTTCATAACACCCCGCGAAAATTCAATTGTACGTAACACGTAAGATATATCGTAATAGCGGATTTTTTGACCATTTTCAATGTTCGGTGTGGTATTGTACGAGTGAAAAGATCGAAGCGCCAACTCATATTCTTTTTTCGCATTCAATTCGATAGGGGTGCGCGGGCAAAAGGAGAACACGTGATTGTGACGGTTTATTCTCAGCAACAGCGACATGATGACGAATGACACCACCGCCACTGTGACAGCATTTAAATACACTTTCAATCATACATTATTTATTCAGACATTAGAAATTTCAAACAGAGATGACCGCAATTTATTTCATTATAAGTCTGATATTGACGGTTGTTGTAGAAAATCTTGACTTTGCCGCTGCCGCTGCTACCGCCATCTAGATATTTGACCAATTCCAGCATCGGTTTCAAATTCCCAAACGAATCGAAATACTCTACTATGCCGTTGGTTTTTCTATGAGCTACCCAATGAGTGCCACTGTTTCGTGACACGTCCATGATGGCACATTCGTTCTTTCGAAGACCGCTAGATGGCAGGGTATTGCGCATAAACACGCCTCGAAAGTGCGCGATTTTCGATTGTTGAGCATATCGCACGAGATCGATGTCATTCAGCGCTCTATCGGGTAGCTTTATTGGAGGTTTTTGATTTTTTCAAGAAGAGTCCATAGACACCTTTGGAATTCTTTTTCACGTACAACCCCTTGCCTATGAATTCGATGGCCCTGTGATGACCTTTATCTTCTTCATATTTCTTCTGGGCATTCTTAGCATCCACGACCGTTTTGGTAATGGCTGATGCTCCGCCGCTCAGTGCACCTAGAGCACTAAGACCGGTGAATATTGGTATCAGAGGTAAGACATCACCTGACTTTGCTTCGAACGGTATTATGCGGGGTACTTTGACTCGTAGTTTTCCACCCAATTTCTTGATGGCCACTAGAGCCTCTTTCAGGGCATTGGATGCGGCTCGTTTCAATGTGGGAGACGGTTTCAAGGATTTTTTCGATATGTCGTTTGAATGAGGCCTTACTGCGCAAGCCCATACCGATATTTCTCTTGTCTTTCATGGCTCCGGTGACGAGAAGAGCGTTCGCACGTTCCCCAAAACCCGAATATCTGGCTTTGACTCGTTCCCAAGCTCTGTCTTCGAGCACTCCAACCGCCCTGTGTCTATCTACGAGCTATTTGCTCTGCAAATAACCAATGTCGTGATGTTTGCAAGCAACGTCCAATGGATTGATGCCGGGATCACCTCGTGCCAACCGTTCTTGGAGCCTTGTTCCAGCTGTAATAATAATAATAATTATTATTATATGCATTCGAGACCATCAAAATAAAAAAAAATGCATTCCATGGCGCCGAAATAAAATAGGTATATGAAACTTACGTCCACAATACTGATAGCCGCCTAGGAGATGATCTTCGAACGGGAGCTTGTTTATCAGAGTGTTGAGCGCACCTTCACCCTCGTACACCAACATGAATACTGACGTCACAGCGATGACATCACTAGTTATATATATTTCAGCTGAGGTTCGATGGGGTGGCGGTGTATGCTCATATTTGATATTGAGGTTTTATAGAGACGTATGCGGGTGGTTACCGCCCAGGTACCTCCAGGTACCCCCAGGTACCTCCAGACACCCCCAGGTATCCTCAGGTACTCCTAGTTACTCCTAGGTACCCCCAGGTACCCCCAGGTACTCCCAGGTACCCCCTGATTGGACTGAGATGGAGAGATTGTTCTATAAACATGATTGATGTTACAGAGAGTGTCAGTTACATTCGAGACTCCAAAGCTGTCAATGCTGCTACCTGATCCCGACTGTTATGACATCCATCTGAACGGATTCAAATATTTCATTGGCAGAGAAGCCATAGTGATTGAAGGTGGAACATTGAAGCTGAAAAGTGATTCATTCGAATTAACAGAAGGGTTGAAAGAACCCTAACCAAAAAGCACCCTTAAACTTCCATAGAAAAAGATATACTCAACTATAAGACGATTTTAAATGCTCACCAATGCACACAAGCTATCCAACGGAAAAATTAGTGGAAATAGGTCATGGAAAGATAAGAATATTATATCCAAATTGTTTCCTCCCGAGAGAAAATTGAAATCAAAGAAGGGCAAAGGACTGAAAAGGGCAGCCACTCAAGTGAAGATAAATAACGATCACCCTGTAGATTCCGATCAGAAGGAAATCGTTCAGCAAGAGTACATGCTTCCCATCGGGAACTTTGACGTTTACGAAGTGGGGCCTAGAGGCGGCGGCGGCGGTGGCGACGGAGGGGGAAGTAAACATGGCAGCCTATTGCCAAATTACTTTCGAGCCGTTATCTGTGGTCCTAGCGGATCAGGAAAAACGAACCTTATGCTGTGTTGTTGGCGAATGACAACGGCCCCAAATTCGCAAATATCTACGTTTTTTCGAAATCCTTGTATCAGCTCAAGTATCAATTCTTCGAAGAAGCACTGAGCACAGAGACAACGATGAAATCATCTCTATGGAAGATGCTCGATCTTTCTCTATATTCATCTTTGACGATATGGCCTGCGATAGACAACAGAAAATTCGCGAATATTTCTCAATGTGCAGACACAAACACATCGATGCCATCTATCTCTGTCAGACTTATTCGAAAGTACCCAAACAACTGATACGTGACAATTGCAATATGATTGCGCTCTTCAAACAGGACGAAATCAAGTTGCGACATGTTTTCGATGAGCACGTTTCCCCCGACATGACTTTCGAATAATTCAAAAAGCTGTGTTCGGAATGTTGGTCTCAAAGCCAACACGATGCCCTCGTCATAGTCAAGGACTTTGATTTGAACAATGGCAGGTAAGCCAACAACTTTGACATGTAAATAAAAATATAGTTGCGTGACGCGCCACGTCATTCAGCGTCGATATGTCGGACGAGAAGGTCGTTAAAGCCATGCGTGACAAAAAAATTACCGAAATGCGACGAAGCATAAAGAAAAGGTACCTAGCCCTGAAACTTGGAAAAAACGAACGAGACGATACGCTGAATAAACTTTTCAAACCGATATCTCAACTGCTACAACAAATTCTCAAGTCGTCGAAAACCCTAAATAATTTCATTCTGACGTTAAAGAGGAAAATGAGTAAGAAGAAAAAGAAGAAGAGAATATTCAAAGCGAGAGAAGCAGTGATGAAGAATATTATTCTGACGATGACAGCATGTTGCCACGGAATTTTGCCGCAGCTTTAATGAACGAAAAACATGTCATCTTAAACTCCGAAAACCTTAAACCAGTTTATCTTCAAGTTTAAACCGAATGTGGTGAAAAACTCGTTTTATAAAAACACATAAGATTTTTATTTTCCAGGTATATAAATGTCGTCTGTCACTTGGCCTTATGGTGTTTTATCGTAACGACTGTTTAGTTTTGTAAAAAGTGACGTGAAGCAAAATCACTTTTCATTTATATTTCAGGTAACCTCCAAATGCTAATGAAATAAATTCAATTAATAATAGAATGACAGATGAGTTGTTGAAAGTTGAAGTACGGTATATTAGGTTTAAGATAAGATACATGCATAAAATGTGGATACATGTAAACCTTGTGCTTTTTCAGATATGGAAACAAAACGGATATGCAATTTTTCAAAACTGGAAACTGACACCCTTATGACATTGGTTAAAAAGTACAAAGATGTAGTAGAATACAAGAAGTCCGACACAGTTTAATGGAAGGAGAAGCTGAAAGTTGGGAAAAATAGCAAAGAGTTTAATTTGATCTTGACCAAAATCCACAGAGAACATAAACGAAACGAAAACATCAAGAAAACACAAAAAAAAATTTGTATGGGAACGAAAATTACAAAACTGGGGGAGGAACTCCTGACCTGTTGTAATTAAAAAACAGAGTTTGAAGTAAAATAATTGTTGGGAGTTGCAGTCACAGGGTTGACCAATCGCTTCGATGATTATTGTGAGTTGAATTCAATAAAATATATACTCCTAATACAAATATCTATTTCTTAATCAGTACAATCATAATCATGTCAAATCTGACTTCTCTATAATCACCCCTTCTCCCAGGTAACTCATATACAGAATGATATCACTACATCTTTCCCTTTCCAAATGAACAAAATAAAAAATTGAAATAAGTTTGAGTATATTATTACAACATCGGAACTGAAACTATAATATATAATCCAGAAGGTGGCAAGGGAACTGAAACTATATATAATCCCGAAGGTAGCAAGGTTTTCTTATAGTACGACCAAAATTAGTTTTAATATTTACTGTCTCCCTCTTCACTATTTGATGTTTCACCTATTTCATTTTCTGAAATATCATTATTTACATTTACAGTCATTTCTTCATTCTCATTATTTTGATTTCCATTATCATTACAATTCAATGACCAATCACATTGTATATCAGATGTGACACTGGAAACATTCGAGGAAATTTTCTTCAAAAATCTCCTATTTTTTAAGTAAATTCTACCATTTTTATACAATTTAACAACGAACAATCGAGGCCTATTTCGGCCAACTCTAATAACTGTTGCTGGTTTCCAAACTCTACCAAATTGAACCATTATATGGTCTCCAGTTTTTAAATCAGGTAAGTCTTACATTTCTATCATAATATGATTTTTATCTATATTTATTGTTCACAAAAATTTTATTAATATTTCTATGATAACTCCTAGGTTTCAAAACATTTTCTCTAACAGGTACATGACCCTTGAGAGTGCGACCAAATAAAAGTTGTGCCGGTTAAATGTAAATCTTTACCGTCGAATAAAGCTTTCTCAAACATTTTCTTCATAGTTTGTACATGTCTCTCAATAAAACCATTTGATTGCGAATATGTAGGCGAATTAGTTTTATGAACAACTTCCCACTCTTTAAGAAACTGCTGAAATTCAGAATTTGCGAATTGAGGAGCATTATCACTATAAAAAATATCTGGTTTCCATGGATGGCAAAAACAGATGTCAAGGCATCAATTACTCTTTTACTGGTTGTATATCAGTATATCTAAACATCGAATTTCGGGGAATTTCGAATAAGTATCTACCAATAATAAAATTTGTTTTCCATCGAGATAAAAAAAAATCAGCAGCCACAGTATGCCACGGACGGGTGGGAATATCTCTACTTAACAAAGGTTCTCTCTGATTGCTATTTTGGAATCTCTGACAAGAAGAACAATTTCCTACTATGTCAGCTATTTCTTTATACATAAATGGCCAATAGACCATATCGCGAGCTCGTAATAACGTTTTCTCAGTGCCCATATGATTGTAATGTAACCTAGCTTTCATATCATCCCTCATAGTTTTCGGAATAACCATCTGATTACCCTTGAAGATTACCCCTTTTTGTTCAACTAGTTCATCCCTCACCCTCCAGAAAGGCATGGCCAATTGAGTCACCTGATTTTTATCGTGAGGCCATCCATTTTTTATATAATTCATAACTTCTATTAGTTCAATGTCTCTTTCAGTTTCTATCACATCAAATTTTTGAGGACTAACACTATTGAATTCAATAATACCAACCTGAGCTTCTAAATCATTTTCAATGATATCACTGGTATTACTGCCCCTAGCCCATCTTTTGAACTGTCAACTGACAAAACTATCGGTTTATTTTCATCATAATATTGTAGAATAGGTCTTGCCATACAACATCTTTTTTCAACAATACCCTCTAGTTTGATGTAAGTTTGGATAAATTTGGAATAAATTTGGCAACATATGTAACCATTCCTAAAAACCTGCTCAACTCTTTAGTGTTATTTGGAATATCTATCTGTTTGATGGCTTCAATTTTATCACCATCAATTTTTATACCTTCATCTGTCAAAATGTGTCCCACATACTTAACTTCGTTCACTCTGAACCTACATTTATTTTTATTAAATTTGACGCCCATTTTCCAGAATCTCATCATGTTCCTTCAAGGTTTTTTCGAAAATTATAATATTGTCAATATATACTTTAACTCCCTTGATGCCTCCAAAAATTTCTGTGAATGTTCTGTGAAAAATTTCCGGAGCATTACATACACCATATGGCAAACGTAAAAACATGAACCTACCGAAAGGTGTTGCAAATGTTGTTAGCACAGAAGTTTCCTCTGTTAACACAAATTTCCAAAACCCTTTGTTGGCATCGAGGGTTGAAAATACTTTTGCACCACACATCTCTCGTGTAACAATGCCTTGTTTACATTTTGTGGGTCCAGACAAATACGAACACTATTGTCTGGATTTTTGACAATTACTATTGGATTCACAAATTCAGTGGGTTTCTTTACTGTTGTGATTATATTATCAGATGTCAGATATCTAATTCGGCTTTGAGTTTATCCATGAAATGAAATGGTACCCTACGGTACGGTACAACCTTTGGTTGGTAATCACGTTTTAATTGAAAATTCACCGGACTACTCAAAATTTTCAGTAAAAACATTATTACTTTGGATTTGAAATATAGTTCTTCGAATAAGAAGCTCTTGTAGACTTTCAATTCTCAAAACAGGCGGTGAATTTCCATTGGTCTTCAGAATAATAAAATCAAGAAAATAATTCTTACCATTGAAAACAACTCGCAAGTTATAGGAACCAACAACATCCAATGTTGGACCTCCATAATTCGTAATATTCAGTTTAATTTTTTTAGTGATCCTATTTTCTAAATTCCTCAAATATTTTCTGGTATAACATTAACATGAGCCCCCGTGTGCAGCTTAAATTTTAAGTACTTGCCACAAGCTGGAATATAAAGTGTTTCATACCAATCATGTTCCGAGTTTTCCATCATAAAAATCTCAATTGATCCTAAAACATAATCATTATAATTATAATGTTCATCTTCAGTAATACCATTTCCACCGGAATAAAAATTATTATTACAAAAATGAGCAAAGTGATTAAACCTAAAATATCTCCTAAATTGTTTGCCAAAAGCTGGACATTTACGATAATGGTGCTTCAAACCACATTCGCCACAGTTCGACTGATAAGAATCATGTGATCCTCCATCACTTGTTCTCCTATTTTTATTGGATACGTCCTGTATTTCATTCGCTGCCCTGGTTGCTTGCTCCCGTTTATCGTCACGACCGGAACTATTTATATTGAGCTGTCTTCTATATTCTCCTGGTGCATAATTTTTCTGTGCTTTTATTTTTTCTTCTTGTCTTCTTCTAGCATACATGCTATTTTCATTCACATTGGTGAATCTATTTTTGTTAAGTATTTCACTAACTTCAAGGTTTTCTGTTTTATCTGTCATTTCCTCAATATATTGTTCAGTCTGTTCAGCCACACGACAAATTTCAATAGTCTTTGTCAAATCCAAATTTGTTTCACGCAGCAAGCGATCCTTCACTTTCTGATCTCTAATCCCACTAACTATTCTATCTTTCATAAGCCTATCCTTGAATGTACCAAACTCACAATCTCTAGCTATTTTTTTCAATTCTGCCAAAAAGTTTTCAAATGATTCACCAAAAAGTTGATTTCTTGAATTAAATTTGTGAATTTCCACACTAGGATTGGATTTGGGTAGGAAATGAACATCTAATTGTTTAATTATCTTATCTGGATCTGTTCTTTCATTAGCTGTCAAATCCAATGTCTCCAGTACTTCATTAGCCTCTTCTCCTAGACAATGTAATAGAACCACGGTAAATATCTAGTTACATCACACATGCACTCTGAATATGGGGAAAATACTTTTCTTACGTGTTTTTGCCTCCTGAACACGAATCCGAGAAAAATGAGGCAGTCTCATACCGTTCCCGAGTTACAGCTCTTAAAAAAAACCAACCTCATTTTTAATTACCGTTTTCTCGCACAAAAATCACTCAAAATGCCTCCTCCTTTTTACCAGCATAAACAATACACCCTGAATCACTTATTTTCGGCACAACTTTGCACAAAATATCGTCGTTTTTATCGAAAAAATCCTCCTTCTTACACAGTTGCAAATGAACAATTTCCGTTCCTTTGACAGAAGTCATTCTAAATGCATGTGTGATGTAACTAGATATTTACCAGAACCGCTGCCTGAACCTCTCTCACTTTTTCTTTACACCCTGTTGCAATTGAGTAAATACTGAAATTGTTCTTAAACTTCCGCCAGTTGGATCCCAAGTCCCCACACATACTCATTGACGACGGTTGTTTCAAAATTGCTTGAATCTTACTTCCTTTGATTATAACGTAGCTTCTTTTTCCGACTGCGCCATGTTGTGAGTTGAATTCAATAAAATATATACTCGTAATACAAATATCTATTTCTTGATTAGTACAATCATAATCATGTCAAATCTGACTTCTCTGTAATCACCCCTTCTCCCAGGTAACTCATATACAGAATGATATCACTACAATGATGATTCATGCAATCATCCTCAACAAGTAATTGAGTAATATCGGCTGAATTGCAATGGTCATCTTGGAACCCTTCAGATCTAAGAAGGAGAACTTCGTCACTTCTCAGGGTTGAGGTTAACTACCTAATTAAACTGCATTTAATTAGTAGTTAGTGTTGTTTTTGTTTATAATTACAGGTGCGGTTGAAGATCCACATACTTCTGGATGTGCAGGGAACATCAAAGGTAAAAATGGTAAGTAAAAGCAAGTACCTTTATAATGAAATTGAATAATATAATGGTGCATTGAACCTAGAGTTTTACACAAGCTACACATTGAATATAGGTTTTATGTATTGCAACATATAAGATAAATACCTTGGTATAATATCGACTCTCAACTCAGTGGAATTACCACACTGAGCAGGTAAGCAAAACATTAAATTTTCTGTATAAATTCAAATGTTTGGTTAAGATATTAACTCACAAACAATTAAAAATCTTATATCATGCTCTGGTCGAATCACGCTTGCAATATTGCAAGCTGGGGTGCATATTCATATACACACTTGCGAAAGCTAGAGGTCCTTCAGAAGAGAAATTTGAAAATAATTTACAGAAAGCTTCTATTTATATCCATCCGATTCTGTTTCTCTTGAATGTCACGTATTAGATCTGAAACAGCTATATTATTACAACATATTAATCTATACTTACAAAAACAGGCACCTACTGAAAAATCCAGAACACCGCTACAAGGTAGTTTTGTTGTCGTTGAAACTATTAATAAAACAATTGCATAAAAATATTATACCCACCTTTCTTCGGTAATCTTCAACAAACTCCACGAAACTTATGAAAATTATCTTCTGAAAATAAATAGTCTCAAAATATTCAAAAAATACATTAAATCGTACATACAACAATCCGATCGAAAAGAAATACACAAAATTGAATCTGTTTCCCTCATTCAAACCTTTTCTTGTTTATATTTTTTTTCTCACTCTTTACATTTTGCTTCCCTTCATTTTCATAATTTTACATTCATACATTTTATATTTTGCACATTCCTATATTTTTCATATCCATATACTGAGCTACCACATTTCTTAAATTTTTATGTGATACGGTACTAGGATTCTCTATCTGAGAAGAAACTATCGTTGTACATGTTCTCAATATCTTACGTAGAAAAATCGAATTTAAACGGTTTTCTTCACATAAAGGATTCAATATAAAATTGAACCAGAGAAAGGTAGATCTCAGGTGAAAAACAACACTTTCCTGGAAAATACACGAGAACGTTGAATGATATTCACCTGAAAATCCATGCATACTTCCAAAAATATCAATGGACATTGAAGCAAATGTTTTTTCGAAAAGCTCGATTATGTTTAATTTAAGTCGTGTTCACCTAACAATCCGCATACCGGTTTCGGCTTGCCCCATCAGTCCCGGAGTAGTCAACCAGCCAAAAGTCCAAGAATCGCTGAAGTGAACACGTAAACAAACCATCATCGATCTTGGTAACACCTATATACGCCGGAAAGATGAACCCTTTAACCTGGCGGTACCAGTGACAAAAAAAACACTCCGAAATCTCCCACCTCGATGGTTTCAAAATAAAAGATTCTTCGTAGCAGTGGCAAGCCCGTAGAAAAGTGAGAGATATGCCATGTGAAGTGGAATGAATAGAAAACGAATTTAAACGGTTTTCTTCACAAAAGGATTCAATAAAAAAATTGAACCAGAGAAAGGTAGACTCGGTGAAAACAACTATTCCTGGCAAATACCACGCAAAACGTTGAATGATATTCACCTGAAAATCATGCATACTTCCATTAAAATCAATGGACATTGAATGCAAATGTTTTTTCTGATAAGCTCGATTATGTTTAATTGGTGTTCTAAAATTTCCAATACCGGTTTCGGCTTTTGGCTCATCAGTACGGGTAGTCAACCAGCCAAAGTCAAAGACTCTGGCTGAAGTGAGACACAACGTAAACAAACCATCATCGATCTTGTAAATTTCCATGGACGCCGGAAAAGAAAACAACTGGCGGTACCTAGTGACAGAAAGAAACACTCGAAAATCTCCCACCTCGATAGGTTTCTAAATAAAGATTCCTTCTCAGTAGAGTGGCGCCCGTCTAGCATATAGTGAGAGATAAGTGCCATGTGAAGTGGAATGAATAGAAAAATCGAATTTAAACGGTTTTCTTCACATAAAGGATTCAATATAAAATTGATATAAAGGATTCAATATAAAATTGAACCAGAGAAAGGTACTCCGTACTGATGAGGGCCAAGAAGCCTGAAACCGGTATGCGGATTGTTAGGTGAACACGACTTAAATTAAACATAATCGAGCTTATCAGAAAGAAACATTTGCATTCAATGTCCATTGATATTTTATGGAAGTATGCATGGATTTTCAGGTGAATATCATTCAACGTTCTGCGTGGTATTTGCCAGGAAAGTGTGTTTTCACCTGAGATCTACCTTCTCTGGTTCAATTTTATATTGAATCCTTTATGTGAAGAAACCGTTTAAATTCGATTTTCTATTCATTCCACTTCAATGACATCTCTCACTATATGCTAGACGGGCTTGACCAATTCTACTGAGGAATCTTTTAGAAACCTATCGAGGTGGAGTTCCGGAGTGTTTTTTCTGTCACTAGGTACCGCCAGTAAAGATCTTTCCGCGTCCTATAGGTGACAAGATCGATGATGGTTTTTTCGGTCTCACTTCAGCCGAGTTTTTGACTTTGGCTGGTTATTCCATGATGAGGCCAGCGAAACCGGTATGCGATTGTTAGGTGAACACGACTTAAATTAAACATAATCGAGTTTTATCAGAAAGAAACATTTGCATTAATGTCCATTGATATTTTAGGGAAGTATGCATGGATTTTCAGGTGAATATCATTCAACGTTCTCTGGTATTTGCCAGGAAAGTAGTTGTTTTTCACCTGAGATCTACCTTCTCTGGTTCAATTTATATTGAATCCTTTATGGAAGAAAACCGTTTAAATTCGATTTTTCTATTCATTCCACTTCACATGGCACTTATCTCTCACTATATGCTAGACGGGCTTGCCACCCTACTGAGAAGGAATTTTTTATTTAGAAACCTATCGAGGTGGGAGATTTTCGGAGTGTTTCTTTCGTCACTAGGTACCGCCAGTTAAAGTTTATCTTTTCCGGCGTACCTATAGGTGTTACAAGATCGATGATGGTTTGTTTACGTTGTGTCTCACTTCAGCCAGAGTTCTTTGATTTTTGGCTGGTTGATACTCACTGATGAGGGCCAAGCCTGAAACCGGTATGCGGATTGTTAGGTGAACACGACTTAAATTAAACATAATCGAGCTTATCAGAAAGAAACATTTGCATTCAATGTCCATTGATATTTTATGGAAGTATGCATGGATTTTCAGGTGAATATCATTCAACGTTCTGCGTGGTATTTGCCAGGAAAGTAGTTGTTTTTCACCTGAGATCTACCTTCTCTGGTTCAATTTTATATTGAATCCTTTAGTGAAGAAACCGTTTAAATTCGATTTTTCTATTCATTCCACTTCACATGGCACTTATCTCTCACTATATGCTAGACGGGCTTGCCACCCTACTGAGAAGGAATCTTTATTTAGAAACCTATCGAGGTGGGAGATTTTCGGAGTGTTTTTCTGTCACTAGGTACCGCCAGTTAAAGTTTATCTTTTCCGGCGTACCTATAGGTGTTACAAGATCGATGATGGTTTGTTTAGTTTTGTCTCACTTCAGCCAGAGTTCTTTGGACTTTTGGCTGGTTGACTACTCCGTACTGATGAGGGCCAGAAGCCTGAAACCGGTATGCGGATTGTTAGGTGAACACGACTTAAATTAAACATAATCGAGCTTATCAGAAGAAACATTTGCATCAATGTCCATTGATATTTTATGGAAGTATGCATGGATTTTCAGGTGAATATCATTCAACGTTCTGCTGGTATTTGCCAGGAAGAGTTGTTTTCACCTGAGATCTACCTTCTCTGGTTCAATTTTATATTGAATCCTTTATGAAGAAAACCGTTTAAATTCGATTTTTCATTCATTCCACTTCATGGCACTTATCTCTACAAGGACGGGTTCCATCTACGAAGGAATCTTTTTTAGAAACCTATCGAGGTGGGAGATTTTCGGAGTGTTTTTTTTGTCACAGGTACCGCCATTTAAAAAGTTTATCTTTCCGGCGTACCTATAGGTGTTACAAGATCGATGATGGTTTGTTTACGTTGTGTCTCACTTCAGCCAGAGTTCTTTGGACTTTTGGCTGGTTGATACTCCGTACGATGGGGGCCAAGAAGCCTGAAACCGGTATGCGGATTGTTAGGTGAACACGACTTAAATTAAACATAATCGAGCTTATCAGAAAGAAACATTTGCTTCAATGTCCATTGATATTTTATGGAAGTATGCATGGATTTTCAGGTGAATATCATTCAACGTTCTTGGTATTTGCCAGGAAAGTAGTTGTTTTCACCTGAGATCTACCTTTCTCTGGTTCAATTTTATATTGAATCCTTTTGTGAAGAAAACCGTTTAAATTGATTTTCTATTCATTCCACTTCACATGGCACTTATCTCTCAATATCTTACGTGTTAGGTACTCTTTTATCAAATACCAAATATATATCATTATTGTAGTATAAATACCCATATACAACCGTCCATGATTTCTTTGGGTTTCTGTTTATTAAAGTGAATTAGGTATATCCTTCAACGAAAGTCTGTTAGGTACACACTAACAAATAAACTCAATGTACTCAGTTGTTTATATATATATATATTCATGCAATAAAATCATTATTATTATATTTTCAGTTTACCACAATAATTGTCTTATTGCATCTCTTCAGGAAATAATTTCGTTTATATCTAGTTTCAAAGTTGTTGAGTGGCATGATAATTTGTCAGATCATGCGTAGTTCTTCTAATTAATTTTTTATGTACATTGATATTTTGCAGCAAAAGCACCCAAGAAAAGAAGTAGAAGTGATATTACCCAAGAGGGCCGATTCAAAATGAGTGCAGCACAAGCAAAATTGAATTGCACATATTCAAATGATGCTATCAAACAAGAAATTGATTTGAAACAAAAGGAATTTAATCTGAAGAAATGTCATTGGCAAGAAGAGCACAATTTGGAAATGAAGCAAAATGAAGAAAAACATGTCCTAAAAATACAAAAGCTTAAAATTGAATTGTTATTGTTGAAAAAAGAGCTGGAAAATAATAAAAATTAGACAAACCTTGAGTATCAGTATAATTAACTTCCATCCAAAATATGTTTTAAAGTAATAGAGAATTATTATTTATCTTTTGTAGCTAATATTATGTAATGAACTGTGTTATTAAATTGTATTCACTCAAAAGTTACACAGAGTTCAGGTATTACATAATAAAACAATATATCTATACATATATTTACTATTACAAGTGAATTTTGAATCATATTTACAAATCAATTCACTAAATTAGCAAAATGGCCATCAATGATTCTTTGGCGTATCAGGTTACCATTTCCCATGTCAGGTTGATGGTGACCTCCAACATCATCAACTTATTCCGGTTCTGCTTGCACCCATGAATCGAAAAGAATCAATGAAACAGAAGTTAATGTCTGTCTGTTCGTGTTATTGTGTGAAAGATATATATTTCTCTTTGTTTATTGGCAGGAGACTCACCCTGCCTTGTTTCGCAATATCTCGAATAATGGAATGGCTGTCATAGCCGCTAAGATTAGGGAACACAATGGGAAGCACAAAGGATTTTTTATAGTGATGTTACATGGGTTTTGATGTGCCCATCCTCTAAATGCACCTGTGAAATGGTTATGGTCGGCTACAATCATTTGATCTTTTTGGAAAGGTTTTTCACAAATATGACAAGTTGAATCCTCCGCCGTTCTAATGGGATTGACAAACATGGGAATGATTTCCTGAATTTTTCCTTCAACGAATTTTGCTATGGATTTCAATTGTTCCGCGAACCATTCGATCGAATCCAAACCTCGATTGCTATAGAAATATGACAGTGTCATCAAATTACATTTGAAATATAAGCCTGCGCTATAGGGAATGTGTTTTTGATATTTCGATGTTTTGGACTTGGTTTCATCATCATGAACGGTTCCAAAATCGATTCAAAATGGCATATATCACAAATGGCACCATTTCTTGTGAACATAATCTTTAAACCCGACATGCTCATATTTTGGGAAGGAAATTTTGTAATGATTGGCTTTTTCACAATCAACATTATGAGTGTCTAATACCATCCAAAATAATTTAAACATCTGTCGCAAATGAATTTTTTATGACCAACCTTACTTATTTGGTAATTGACTAATCGGGAAAGGTCTTTTATCCAACAATAATGGAATTTGATGTCTGTCTGTTCGTCGTCAGCGTCCTCGTCATTTTCCGGCGGTGCCTCGTTACATTTAATTTAACCAAATATTTATTTTGAATCATGAGTAGGTTGACATGTCGAGCCAATTTTTCTTTTGTAAGACTCGTTGGTCTCGAGGACCTCTTTGAAAAATTTAATGGTATCTTTATGTGCCAAATTTATGATTACCCCGGAACGTCGATTTCCAAATCTTCCCAAATGACTCGTCTTTTTAGATTCCTTGTAGCAGCAATCCCTATCCCTCCACCCTGAATTTTAATGAAATTTTCAAATGTCCCAAATTTGTTTCGAATTTTGTCAATATTCCAATAGAACTGTTGGCAAAATTTTGATGCCCTCTGTACAAACAAATATTATATGTTGAATGTTTTAGCCAAGTTTCGCGTTCCATTGGACTGGATTTTTGTTCGAGAAGTTTTTGAGCCTCCCTGTATTTAACAATCATTTCAACTCAGAATTCATGGTTATTTTAAAAAATGAGAAAAATGAATCCTTTTTTACATATATTTCTCTCTCTCTCACCTTGATTTGATGATATCGAATACAGCCGTCCCAGTTGTGGCCGTCGTGGTGGTGGTGGATGGTCTTAGTTTTCGATGATGATGGATAAATGGACTTAGTTGTGGATGAATTCGAAGGCCTTCGTCGTGGATTCACGATTATTGAATAGTCTCGAGGTTTGAACTCGTCGATTTTCGGCTGTAACACTTTCATCGCGTTTCATCGCGGGATTTCCTAAACACTGGGGACTCCTCCTACTTTTCAAAATGGCCGCCATTCACTTCCTCGATTGAACAAAAAGGCTATTGGTTGACGGCCGACCAATTCGGTTGACGAATGCAGCTATTGGATGGCGGTTGATGAATGTGAATAACGGACTTTGAGACCACACCCACTCCCATTTCAAGATGGCTGCGGCTCGACTATTGGATAGCGGTTGACGGCTATCACCACTGACACGACCTATCACAGCTCTCCCTGCCCCCACTCTCAACCCCACACTCCCACCCACAACATGGCTACCACCATAGCGACCAATCACAGAACACTCCCCCAGATTTTTTCTCTGTCCACATCAGACCCACCCCCCCTCATAATAAACCTACAACCGCCATTTTTTCCTAAACGAACCGCCTATGACCGCCACCATCATCCAAACTGCTGCCTTCGCCAAAAAACAACCCCTTGACGCATTCGCCATATTATTAGCACGACCGCCATCATCCTCACCGCCGCCTTTGCCAAAAACCACCCCCTCACCGCATTCGACAAAACCCACCCCTAAGGGTAGCAAAATAGGAGTTGCGCCAGTAATGGTATAGCATATCTACTGGGTTACCTAGTCAAGGATGGCCGATATGTCTACAGAATATGTCACTTCTGGGTGTTCTTGCGATTTACACGAATAACTCTTAAAATACCATTTTGTCAAAATTTTCTACAAAAACGCCACATGTCATTTTCCTGAAAAATGAGAATATCCAAAGATGGAAACAAAATGAAAACAAAAAAGTGAGCTTCGGAGAAATGGAACGCCACTGATATATTTCAGTTTTTAGAAAACCGAATAAACTATTGAGGGTCACGCAATATTGCATGAAAAAAGTTATTTCATATTCGTCATTTTAGCGGAAACATTCAGCTCATTTTGCAAAAAAGTAGTTTTTACTTCCGGAAAAGTCTAAAAGCATGTTTGTGCTTGAACTTCATTCATCGTTTTGTTCCAATTTTTGTTAAGATCATTTTTCCAGAGTGCATATCGGCCAACCTGGACTAGGCAGTGCATCAGTTCGACGTACTCAGAGGCCAATCTTGCTACAACTGACCACCCTCCCTCCAGAGAGTGGACCGATATAAGACAGGCTACTGGCTCTGGGATGTCAGTACCTGAGTGGGTTAATGCGCCGCTCCCAGCCAAGTCAGTCAGGGAATACAATCAGCTGCGCCCATACAGATGAAGGACTTCCCCGTCTCTACCATTGGCCCACTTTTAGAACCCCCCCCCCAGAGTCCAACACCATGTGGAGGGGCACCGGCAATCCAGCGGGGCTATCCTCTTTCCCCTGGGTACCCATGTCAACAGGAGAATTCCAATATCAGCAATATTCCTCTTGCATCAACCAGAAAACTCAAATTACGTTTGATGGTTGTCCACCGCATCGGGCTTTCGCGCCGTTTGCTACTCGTCTAGACGTGTGACGATGCAAACGTCTTCGCCAAAGCTACTAGGTACACTACCATGTTAACTAAGAGGCAGGGGACCTGGACTTTGCCGCCCAGAGGTGGTCTGGGTGTGTGGGTAGCACCCCTTCCCCCCCCCAAAAGTTGTTCCCGATATCTTTATCTTTCTTAAGCACATCCAGTTTGTGTCTATCTCAGGCTTTCCATTGAAAAATTGAAAGAAAAGTATTTTAATTTATTTCTACAAATAAACAGTAAAAAAATTATTATCGATCTGGAAATGCAATAATGGCTGGAAGACTAGATGTAATAATAATTTTTGATTCCATTATATATTTTACTGATCTAAATCGATGGAAGTTTCACATTCGGCCGAGAAGTTGGTAGGAATTACAGTTTTAGTAAGTTCTATGAATTTCTCCAGAGGACAGAATGCCTCACATCCTTCAATTTCTTTTTCTTCGATAAGCCCATCTGGCTTTTTCAAATACAGTAACTGAAAAAAATCATTTAAATTTATATATTCCAATATATGAAACAAGTGCTCATCTAACAAGATGATTTGAGTATTTTGTTCGATTCGAACAGCGGATTAGGCGTCAACCCTCCATATTTATATAGTTTTTACATTATTATAAGACTATTATAAAAGAAAAATGATTGATATTTAATAGGTCCCTGTGAACTACGGATCCCTTGATGGTCTCATTCTCTATAATTTGTATTTGATTGGCAGAAAGGTTGTCATATAACTTTTTAATGAATGGCGGAAGAAAATTTTCAATTATGAATTATAATCAAGACATGAATAACAATATTGATTGAAATCTCAGGATCATCTGTTTTACTTGGTACTGAATATGCTTCTTAATGAAAAACAATGAATAAACCTCATACATACCTTGATTGCATATTTATCCTGTCCAAGAGAGTGTAACTCGAATATTAATGTTGCAGCGTAATTTGGGAAACCTTCCTTGTTCAAGTCAAAGCCCAAAGCGCCCAAAATGTTATTGATGTTGTTTTCGTGACCGGAGTGGAGAAAAACTTTTCGATTTTCTGGTACCAATTTGTTCTTAGTTTTTTCATCGATATTTTTCAAAACTCTTTGAAGGGATCTCCCTAAAAAACAAAATATATATAACTACTGTTAGGTACTCATTGAATCAACAACAGTTCATCTTTTAGTCGCAGATGTTCCACATCTGATTTTATGAACATCCTGTTTATATTTTCAACAAATCAACATGATTGAACTTTTAACACAAATTCAAAATAACTTCCCGGAAAATAAATCAGCCACATATTGTTTAGCCTCTAACTTAAAATGTCATCTATGAGTTCTCCATTTCTAAATATTTCAAACATTCACAAAATTGCACAAGTAACCCCTTCACCACACTTATTCACTTCACACCTATATGAGCATTTCGATAACTAAGTTATCATCATCAGTAGGTTAACTACACTCTACGCTAAATAAATTGTAACACCTGTTTTCAATTGGGTTATTTTATACTAATTACTGTTCCTCAAGTCGCTAATGGGATCTTGGGGATCAAGGAAAACAATGGTGAATTCATAGGCCCATTGTCCTCATTAAGTACATTTTTATTATGGTTTTTGTGGATAACTAGACTCTCTAGGCAGTCTAATTTTCTAGTGTCATTGACCGATTTGAACATTTTCAAATTATGAATGTTAATTTTGTTACAAGATTCTATCATATGGTCAGCCACACTTGACTTATTCTCCCTTCAGTAAGTAGCATGGGCCAAATGTTCGTGGAACCGTTTGGGAATTGAACGTTTCGTCTGACCATAATCGACTTTGTTACAATTTTGACAACTATTTTCATAAATTCCCGACTTATCTGTCGGTTTTGTCCTTCGGGTTTCTTAAAAACGTTTGCAAGATCCCATTAGCGACTTGAGGAACAGTAATTAGTGTAAAATAACCCAATTAGAAACAGCAGGTCTAAATTGTAAGATGATGTTACAATTCATTTAGTGTAGTTAACCTACTGATGATGGTAACTTAGTTATCAAAAGGCGCATATAGGTGTGAAGTAAATAAGTGTGGGGAAAGGGGTTACTTGTGCAATTTTGTGATTGTGTGACACCCCAGCGTCTAGCCTGTCTTCATTTCAAACATTGCACACATATTTAACTAACTATTGCCAAAGTTGGTCTCCGAAATTCTTGAATAAAACCGAATATACAGTGGCATCAGTTTTTCAAAAGTTTAGAGTGAATATTTCACTCAAATTATGACGGCAAAGAGAAAACTTCAAAGTATGACCCAGATAACGACTCCTTAAACAGGAAAACGAGATCAAAATGAAGAGATGACTTGAAAAAAAAAAAACAAAGTGTGAAACGGCATTAGTTGTTGATGAAAGATGATGTAAAATTGTAAAGAAGCATTTTTTTAGAGCTCCCAAAGGAAGTTCAAAATAAATTTGGTACGTCCCTGACTATTTGGGTTCAATTTTCATGTTTGTTTGATCACGGTCTGGTCCATGAAATAATTCCTGATTTATAAAATTGTAAGAACCCAACGCTACTGGAAAGATCAGAAAACCAAGCGAAAGAAGGAGCTAACTTCTTTTTGCACCGTACAAAAAGGGTGAAAGGCTTTTTGGACTGTTTTTGTCGATAGTAAAAAGTATAATATTTCCTTCAACAGGAGACAAAACGTCAGACTTTTGGTCCAGTTCTTAGATGAAACGAACAAAAAGAGCACCTTTCTTATTACGCTTCTTATCCACGTTTCTTATAAATTCAAAGGATATATAAAGCAAGATTTAGTTATGATCAGCCTCTTTTACTTCCAGTCCCAGAACAAGCAAGTGAACTTGAACTATGAGACGCGATAAAGTAAATTATCTGAATACTAGTAGTAGTTTGTGAAAAAGCAGTTTTCTAGTAGTCGTTAGTTAAGATTTTCCGTAATATTTTTCCTGAAATAAATTCGAATTATATATGATATTGTGTATTTCCTGTACCTTACATTTTCTCGTGATCGAACGATAAACGATATATTTATTTCTTTTTGGTATAAGTATAATGAATGCTGTACTAAAATTACGATTTCGCTTATTCACCAATTCAGAACAGGTGTACATTGTGACGGTACCGTGTATCTTGTAATAATAACCAATTCATATTGGTTAGTTTTTTGCTGATTGATTCTTCTGGGGTAATTTATATCACGCCTTATTTAATGTTAAGTTATACTGTTACCACAGCGGGCTGTAAATTCAATTCGTTAGTAGCAATTGTAGTAGCAATTGACAATAATACCAGGTTTAGCCCAGGGTTCTTATTATTAGGACGGGGTTACGAAATAAGTGAGCATTTGGACAAGGGGGTGACTGAAGAAAGGGAGAGGCTACGTCATTGGAGGGAAATTAAGTTGGCTATGCTGAATTTGGTAATTTTGGTTATATTTGCATCAATGATAATAACACGGCAGTGTCACGGAGATCGGAGATTATTCTTTGTTTATCTTTGGGAAATTTCTGATTCCGACTAGTGTCAACATCAGAGTGTGATTTTGATTTTCATTTGACTATTGTTCGAGAAGAATTTCTCTTTAGAGGATGCAATTTCCTCAAATTGTAACAACAGAAATATCAAATTCTTGCATAAAGAAAACTACAACTTTTGTCTCGAGTCTTGGTTTATTTGTAACAAATAAACAAAGACACAGTGAAAATAGACAAAAGTTGTAGTTTTCTCTCTTCAATAATTCAACATGAATTTCCACCAAATAAAGAATTGAACAAGTTAGAAATATTCAAGCTTCGTATTTGAAATACATTTCCACACTATGCTTTTCAATCTCAGATTATATGATTCTTCCAACTTTTTTGGTGGCTTGTAAAAATCATCGGCACCTTTTTCGTTTTTTGAAACATCTCACTTTTTCATCACTACAGCCACTTTAATAACAAATATGTATCAATAACTTTCAATCACACGCACATTTTTCAATTTACTCGCATCGCACCGATTGGATTCAACATAACTACTTTCATTGTAAATTCAAACTTGGCGCCTCCCCTCCAATGACGAAACAAGATGCCGGACAAAATCGGTGACATTTCATAACCCCGTCCTAATAATAAGAACCCTGGTTTAGCCATAGTATTTTATTACGTTTTCGGCTCTGGCAGGTGTTTAGAGTTTGGAATAATTCATAGTATCGTTGCCGTTGATTGACCGTAAGATTAGGATTGCCACCCTGCATCCATCTCGTTCTTTTCATGTGAAAAGAAGCCGTTAACAAGAGATTGATGAACCAAATTTTCCACCAAACATCCTGTGTTACGTTCCATAATTTGAGGGTCACAGGGTGTCAATTTTTCCCAGCTGCTCAAGTTCTGAGATAAGCCCGACGAGAGCAATAGACACTTATAATTTAATTTTAATTTCCTCAAAAATCACAGTTTGTTAAAAAATTTGTAAATCCTAAGTGTGGAGTAACGATGCATATGTCCATCAAAAGTGCTAGGAGTACGTTTTTGAGTGTCTTGATGAAATTGGCATTTTCAATTTCGAATTATAAAAAACATTAAATGTGTTTTCACTTCCGTCTCCGACATGGTAGCGAACACTCTTTGAAAGTGTTGCTCGTGAAGCAGGAACGTGGATGCCACGTGGGAGATGGGAGTCATTGAAGTGAAGTGAGTGTGTGAGTGTGTTGCTGAGCTTTCTAGGTGGTAATCTTTATGTGCAAATAAAAATATTCTAGGAAAGGGGCACATGCGTGTTCCCTATTGTCGCGATAAGAAAATAGATTACAATTTTTCCTCCAGAAACTTGCAGAGGAACTGTTTTATTTGAATGCCTCAAGGGCCTGATAAACGAATATTAGGACTTACAGCCATTCCTGTTAATGAAGGTGGTTTTGTAACATAATTAATTACCTAAATTGAAACAATTGTGATTTTTTTTTATAAGTAATAAACGTTGATGTCTCGTACGCCAAATCCTAGCCTTTTATTTATAACTGCCTCCAGATGAAATTGTGCTTAGCTAGGGGTGGAACGGGAGTGTGGGCATACTATAGCTTAGGCCTAGACAAAAGGTTGGTGCGATATATCAAAGTTGGTATAAAGCTCCATAAAGCTCTGAGTATTTTTCCGAGAAGCACGTGGAATATTTGAGGATTACAAATTCAAACAATTCTGATTTTTATATTCCGAAAAGGAATAATTTAATTCCCGCAGAGAAAAAAAAAATCTGAACTTTGTAATAATATTGAACTAAGTTTCCGTAGTTGGAGTTTGTTTTCAGTTTTGCAATAACTTCCTTTGTTAGAATCCATTTCATTGCTTGTTTGAATAATTGCTGTTTTACGAAAGTGTTGCCATATTAACTTGGATATGCCTATTTAATCTGTGGCTCATTTGGAGAAATTCACTGATGTTGGTCTGGCAACCTCATTTCATATTATAAATAAAAAATCTTGTAAGATTTGACACAATATAATTTTTTTAATAAAACTGTTTTAATTTATGTTTTACACTATGAATTTTCTGTGGAAAGTACATTTCCCGTTTCAGGCATCCAAAGTATAAAGTCAGACAATTCTCGAAACAAAGTTTTGAGATAGTATGCAAACAGCTGTCTCTGTCTCTCTGTTCAGATAATAGCAACCGGTGTCCAGTGACAAGTGTTTAATTAAAGCCTACAGTCATTTAGAGATTTCAATAAGTGTCAAAAATATCAGATCCCTGGTCAACCGTATCTCCATCTGTTGCTACCACAAAAAATGTGGTACCCGAGATTCAAAGTTGAGATAAGGAAATATTGAGTCTAGTACTTTGGCGTCATAAACAACGCACATTTCTATAACAGTTTGATAATGGGTTGAGTATTATAACCTCCGATCCTAGAAAAAAATGTTACTAAATATTAATTTCCTTCTGGCAAATACTCTTTTACTTACAGAAGTTCCCAGATTTCTAAAAAAAAAAAATGACTTCTTGGGAATTTCTGTGAGAGCATTTTCTGAATAGAAATAAATATTTTCCAACAAACTCCATTGGTGAAGTTTTGATCACGAAGTCACAAATGCCATTTTACACTTCGATTTTGCTTCTTCTTCACGCAAGATGGGCTGGTTCCGGAGAACCCCGTGCATGTAGACATCTTTACTTGCGCCCATTGTACGCCCACATGTTCTGAGATTCAACTGGGCATAGGAGATTATATGTGCTCCCGATGAGTTCCATGGGCCTGTTCAGGTGATTGCGTCCCGTTAGGAGTCTGGTCACAGTCCTGATATCCCGCCTGTTGAGTTGCAGTCTCGACAGTTTCTTCGATGCCCCCTCTATATGGAGCTTTGATTGCCTCAGGCATGGCGCCTCTTGCCATGTTTTGATGAACTGCCTTTGTAGCAGTTCCTCCTTGTTGGAGATATCCAAGCTCCTGGGTATTCCCAAGATTGGTTCTGGTCCGAGTGTGATCTTTTCCGATCCTATCTTGGCTAATCTGTCTGCCTCTTCGTTCCCAGGAACATCTGGGTGTCCTGGGACCCATATGAGGCTGACCTTCTTTGTTTTCACTAAACTTTCCATGGCGTTTCTACACTCGTACACACTGGATGTCTGTTGAGATGACTGTAATTCTTCGACTTCTTTTGTTGAGGATTTCCTGGTCGTAGGTAGCATATCCTTTGGCCTGAAACACTAAGACATATTTGGCTAGGGAAACTGATGTTTCTCTGTTTGTTCCTTCTTCGTATAGAAAGACGCGCCAGACGTTCCCCCGAATTTTGATCCATCTGTATACCAAGTTGATCTGTAGATGGGGCCCTACTCGTTGCAGCGCCTTCTCATTTTTTCCAAGTGGGGTTGGCCTTTTCTGAAATTAAGAACCGGTCCGGACGTTATCTCTTTTCATTAATAGGATTGGACAGCCCATGGTATGTAACCAAACGTATGGTACCGAGTAATAGAAAAACTGTTTTTTTACAAACATTTGGAATATAGAAAAAATTAACTAGGGTTCCGAAAAAATGGGTGTTGGGGCGAAAACAATAAATATGTCAGAGAAGTCGTGAATTCGGGGTGTGATTTTTTTCCATAATTTCATTTACTTTTTATATTTCCGTTGAAGAACCACAACATTATGGTCGGACAAAGCCTGGATAGTAAAATTGTAGAAATTTAATGATTGCAGTTAGATTAGGGAGTTTTGAAGAAAAGGCAATCAATGTTTTGGTACAGTGGTATAAGTAGATATTTTTGTAAAAATAAGAACGACGGGGAAGAAACTTCAACAAAATACTTTTGGGGATTCGAAAACTTGCAAATTCGAAAGTTCCATCATATAAGAAGTATTATTTATTTAGTAATCAGGAACTTGTCTCAGTTGAACAGTGGGTGTTTGGAGAAGAATTTTAGGAGAATAGAACCGCTAACGAGTTAATCCTGATTCCTATTGGCCAAGAAATGTGTGGCTTCTGAAAATATACAATCAAGAGGAGACAAAAATTTTGAATGGGAAGTAGATCCCTCGTTTCGATCTATTTGAATTTGACATTCGTGTGTGTGGTGAATTTTCTGGTAAATAAAATCATATAACTTTTTTTTTGGAAATCTTCAAGTTCAAATTGTTGAAATCAAATTGTTTCTACTAAAATCTTCTCTCAAATTTGAACAGAAAGTCGTTGAGTCATCAAGTTGAATCGAGAAAGAATGAATTGATATTATTCTTGTGTTGTTCTATTAATTTTTCAATATATCACTAGTAATTGATTCCAAGGTTAATAACTGCGCCGTTCTTACTGACCAAATCTAATTTATCTTGATTTTCTTTACTTTTAGAACTCTTCCATTCTCTGAGGCATATCATTGTTTTATGGATTGTTCTTATTAGTATTTGTCGCAGAAGTTTGTTTCCTTCATTAGTCAAATCAACCTATTTTGGGTTTCCTTTCTCCTTCCCGCATCATTGTATTCTATATTAAAGATATAAGGCAATTCAATGTTCTTCCAACTCAGGAAGCAAATACTAAGTGGAATAAGTAGATCAATAATAATTAAACTTAAATATCACATTCATACACGTTCGTGACAGATTTATTCTCTAATTATTCCAAATTAAATCGAGTGCATCACCAGACCCGCCAGGTAACTCCTATTCGAAATTTCCTCTGAACCCTCTGGAAACTCCCATAAGAGCCTGTGTGTTAGAGAGAGTTGGAGATAGTGATTTTCCCTGATTTTTCCCTAGATCTAAGAACATTTTCAGAAAGTGCCTTGTCCAACGTGGTCATTTTGCGATTAAAAATCAGGTCCTTGGGGAAAACCCATTTTTACATGCTCGAGACCTATATTACCATGGATTTTTCCTAGATCTACTGTATTTTAGGGATGGATTTCTGCCTATTAATATGACTTTTTACCTTATTTCACATAGAGAATAGAAATTTTTCCATAGATTAAGTGTTTTTTTTCACGTAGGTTGGACTGAATGAATACAAGATTGAACGTTTTAAGTTCTCACATTCTACATTTCATATGGATTTTTCCATAGATCTACTGATGGATTTCTCATGGATTATTGAATTTCCCCTTTCACGTAGATTGAGTTTAGAATAGTCGTTTCAGTGATCATATTATATATTCCACATGGATTTTTTTAGGGTTGACCCTAGAAGAAGATTCGTAGATTCACGTATTTCACTTAGTTTATCCCCAGATCTACTGAATTTTGAGGTTTATCTCATGGATATCTCATGGGGTATGAAATTTTTCCCTTGATTTAAGGATTTTTCATATAGGTTGGTTGTTTGAATATAAGATTTATCGTTTTAGGTGCTGAGTTATGTATTTCAATGATTTTTCTTAGATTTACTGAATCTTAGAGGTCAAGTGGATGTATTTCTTTTAAGGATTTTTCCCTAGATTAGGGATTTTCTACATAGGTTTATTTGTCAAATGTATATAAGATTGTTCATTTCTTGTTCTTGTATTTTCTATATTTTTCCCTATATTTGAGGATTTTTTTTCATCGATTGAGTCCTGTTGATGTATGAATATATGATTTTTGTATGAGGTTGGTGACATCTATGATGTGAATGTAGATGAAGATTCTTCGATGACGGTGGTTTTTTTATTTGATTGGTGTAATGAATTAAGTGAGTTTGAAATATTTTATTAACCTAACCTAACCAAACATGCTATTATATAGGTGGTGACTTCTTCTGAGAACATTCAATTGACATTTATTTTTTCAAATTAACCCAACCTAACCAAACTCTGCTAACACAATAATTCATCTAATTATATAAAGAGTAACGTCTTCTGGCAGCATTCAAATGACAAACATTTTTTTAATCAACCCAACCTAACCAAACTCTGCTGACACAATCATTCATCATATTATATAAAGGGTGAGTTTCTCTGCAAGCATCGAAAAACGTCTGAACGTGCGTTGAAAAACGTTGAAAATGACTGTGGAAAAACGTCTAAACGTGCGTCTAGAACGTTAAAACGACTGTACTTGTTTATAAAAAAAACGTCTAAACGTCAACTAAAACGTTAAAACGTCTGTACTCGCATAGAAAAAACGTTAAAACGTCTATACTCATATAGAAAAAAAAAAACGTTAAAACGTCTATACTTTACATAGAAAACAAACGCCTAAGCGTCTGTGGAAAACGTCTAACGTAATTTTAAATCATTGGAAATTTGTAGGTGAGCACACATAATTTTTTTGTTATTGAACCACCTTCAACCACTTTCAATTATCCTCATTTACCTTCAATTACCCTCAATTACCCCCATTGAACACGCAATATCGAGCTTTGACTTATTTCGTAATCAGCGGCAAGTAGGTTGTCGGGTAGGTTTATGTGGATTCTCCTTGATGAAATATCCAATTTCTTTCCATCGTCAATCACTTAACTCCTGCCTGGTTTTGGAATATCTTTGACATCCCAATTCACGAAATTTTGTTTCTATTTACTAATGGTAGACTGAGAAATGTGATGATCATGATATTTATTAGTGAACAATTCACGTACATTCTTCTGGGTTCTAGCTTTGTCACCACATCCTAGCATTATTAACACTTCTATTATTTGACATTGATAGAACTATTAGCCTATTGTATGAAAATGATACTGAACAAGAAATACAAACAACAACTGAAAAACTGTTTATCTTCTGCAAGTTCACAGAGGACATTCAATTTTTTACTCCACTGTCATGTCTGACAAACAACAGTTGGTAAATAAACCAAAAAAAAGTGAAGGTGCATTGAATATACAGCGAACTTACCTTTAAACATTTAAAAAAAATATAATATTATGACGCATGAACGAAATTCAAAAAAAAATATATGGCTGTATAGACAATTGAATAGCTACCCTTCAAAATGAGGTATCACTTGAGCCCCTATTTCATTTAAAAATATTGGGGGGTTAGCTGTCACGTTGAGGGAGGTGAAGGAGAGGGGATTTTTTTATGTCACAGAGTGTCTTTTCAAAAACATGAATCGAAGTGTTTCGGTGTGTAGAAAATGAATTTATCCGTTACATATGGTGCTCACTGTATATATATATATATATATATATATATGAGTGTGTGGGAAGTATTTGCTGACTAGATAGGTACAAAACTAGGGATATTGGGGTAAGCAGCAATGAAAAATTAAACTCTTTGAGGTTTATCCAAGCTTTCGGATATGTTTATTTCCATCATCAGGGAGAAACTTTGTTGAGGTTGGTTTCAATGATGTTGAACATATTCATCTAACATAGTGATACAAAAGAAAAAAAACGTAGATCAAGGAATAAAACGAAGTTAAAGTTACTACAACCACATTAGCGTTGTTTAAAATTATATAAATATAAATGTGTACTCTAGGTGGTGTGACAAGTGAAACTGACAGGTTAGGAATCAATAATATATTTATATTTATAAATAGTTATAAGTTCGTTTATAATGTTTTGTCTCACATTCGTTAATTGATATCTCAGCAAATCAGGTTCAAAATAACTACATAGTGATCAAATGGAATTAAGCCAACTAGTTGAATTTCCTAGAATTATGAAGTTTGTTCGACTAATTTATATTATACATTATTGAATTAAAAAATTTAAAATAAGCTATATACCACAAAAAAACTGTTTTCTGTTGTCAGACAGAGGAGAATCCATAATTTGATTTTGTTAATAGTTTATTCACTTAAAATGAAACAAAAAAAAACTTTTTAACAAAAAATTAAACCAACGAAATACGGAACTGAAAGTAAAAAATAAAATAAACCTTCTCAGTCTCAATAACTAAGCTCCTAAACTAATGAAAGTAACTAATTTTGAGTCGGCGCCAAACAAACAAGCAAATGAATTAGGTAAGGCGTAAAATGCGCGGTGACATTCTGATAATTTTTTTGAAGTAATTTAATGATCGTTGATTGTTCGTTTGGCGCCGACTCAAAATTAGTTACTTACATTAGATTAAGAGCTTAGTTATTGAGACTAAGAAGGTTTATTTTATTTTTTACTTTTCAGTTCCGTATTTCGTCGCATTAATTTTTTGTTAAAAAGTTTTTATTTTTCAATTTTTTGTGGCTGAAATCTACTAATTACTACCTACTTGTTTTTTATTACTTCCAAAATACTTACTTACCCACCTCACTTCAACTATTACCAGTTAAATAATATGATTATCTACTTTTACTACTTGTTGTAATATGAATTATTTTTGTTGTTCTGGTTAGTTTATTTCATTACTTTGTATATCATTCCATCCTCTCATGGAATATAATGATTATGACGGATGTGGAACAAAAATAATGACAGTAGCGATCTGTCATTGTCAACTACATATGTGTATGCCAATGTTCACAAGTGAAAAATCAATTATCCCCTATTTTTCTACCCATAAGGGTGGATAATTTCATTTGAAATCCAAATATGGGGTATACCCTATCTATTGAAAGAAGAATCATCCAAATCGAAGAACCCAGTACAAAGTTATGCCTGATAGAATCGGTTAACGGACCAGAATTCAGAGGGTGAGTGATCAATATCCTTCATTTTGCCACCCTAAGGGGTGGATTTCATCTTTCAAATTCGGATGGGACCAACTCCAAAGTACACCCTATCCACTGAAGAAAGAATTATCGGAATCGCACGTCTCTGTAAAAAGTTATGCGTGATCATACATTAAAAAAAATGATAAAAACAAAAAAATATACGCGTTGACCTCCTCCTTTTTGGTTTCGTCGGTAAAAATGGAACCTAAATGACCATGGAAGGATTTGAAAAACCCACTTTTGATTTGAAATGTTCGTCAGTCTTTTTTTTCATTTTTGAAATTACTACGAATACTATCTTATCATCAACATATGAACAAGACACGAGAAATGGTTATTGGATTATTTGGTGAAGCGGAATATACAAATCATTTCGCATCAATACTTACCTCCATTGAGCCTTCTAAGAAGAGGTGTGGAGTTTTCTAAATAACATTGCCTCTTCGCAACTTCTTCTATTTCTGCTGGAAAAACGGTTTTCGTCCATTCTGGTAATGTCAAATTCATGTATTTTTCTGCTGTCAGTGTTTGATAAATACCGAATACATTTTGAAGTGTTGTGAATGGTTTCCCGGTATGTTTGGCTAAATATTCCAGTAAATTATTTTTGTCCTTTAAGTAATCTAGGTTTTCTTTTGATTGCAGCACACTGTTCAGTTTTCTCAAATACGATGGGCAATACTCATTTGGCCTTTTCAAGAACTGAAAAAGAAGTTCGAAATACAGGGGATTTCATGGTTAGATTTATCAAATCATATCTGACAATCATTTGGAAGCAGAATTTTGTGCTAATAGAAAATTCTATTCGCATAAATATTCGTGGATTCAGTTGAAAATGTATTATATGATAGATTTAAATGAGCTTATCAAGACTATCAGAGGACATGTTTTAAAATACCCAAATTCCGAATTACAATGAAAAAAAATTACCGCACACAGGGCAGCGCATTTGAACTATGTAGCGTTACATTTTTCAATATTGAATAATTATGTCCTGAATATGAAGGATTGGTATGTAGCCATTGAACGTGTTCTTTCTTTGTTTTCATATATAATTTAGAGATTTGTTCGGTCCCCATGGGCACCAAAAACGAATTTCGTCCTAGCTTCATTCTACGATTATCATCCATTTAGTAGTTTTGTTTATTTACTTATCATAACTCAACTACTAAAGAATGAAAAATTATCATAATCTTGTATCGGCCCAAAGTACAGATATTGATAAGAGAATTTTAAATTTGAAGAAATGAGTTCAATTGCATCATGTTTATTTTGAAAACCTCCAATAACATCGAAAAAAAAACATTATCTGAATATGATAGGAATGAAATCATTGAACTTTCAATTCAAGATTGAAAGCTAGGATTGGAAATGAATATGGAATGCGAATATTATCACGAAGAAGAGGATGAGATAATCTATAAGCTTTATGAAATACTGATTGAAAACATCCATTTGTTTGATGATGGTATTATATATTAAAAAGTTCAAAAAAAACAGTAAACTCAGGAAAAAAAAAAAAAACGATTTGAAAAGAATGAAAATAGGCACATGGAATATATAGAGTACTAAGAAACAAAGAATAAAGAAAGATATTTAAGAAAAATACATCGGGGATAGTAGATGTGGTGGTCGGTTGTAGAAGAAGAGCTGAGGACAAAGGTGGTGAAGCATTAATAATAGCACCAAATAGATTAGAAGACATAATTCAGATATATTTCTCTTTATTATATATTATACAATATTTTGTTATAAAATAATTCTAGAGATGGAAGGATGGAAATAACAGAAGGGAAATGGAATATAATAATAGAGCGTGGGTTAATGATGATACGAGAAACGATTATTTTTTTGAAAAATTACAAATATAAATATACGAAAGTGGATTTTTTTCATAATTATGGAAGATATTAATAGAAGAGTCAAAATATGGACGAAAAAAAGATAGCGATGAAGAGAGCTGGAATTTACAATATATGAGCAGACTTCTATATACTACATAACTAGGGGGACCGAAAGTATTTGTTGGAGAAAGGCATTCAACAGCATTCTCATAACCTCGCATTGCGAAGAATAGACAATATAAATCAAAATCCTGTTTGGTTCGAAGCAAGATTAATTTCATTTTTAAATGAATTTTGCCGTGAATACTAAGTGGAAATTTTGACCCAACTATGGAAACGTATCAATAAAATAGCCAAACTTGACGATTGAACATTCAATGGCTGATGTTTTTTTAAATGATGTAGATATATCTATAAATGTTCAAAACTTCCCGGTGAACTAGAGTCGATCGCATAGAAGTTGCAAGGAGTTACTGGGGATCTGCGACTTCCCAATTTGGATACAAACAACAGGCACCAGTAATTATTGGTGAGGGCTTAATATCCACAAACACGCACATCGCCAGTAATTACCCAGAAAGTCGCAAAGTATGGGTGGTATGATTAAAAAGAATATTTGCTTGTACTTCAAGTAAATGCTCCATTTTGTTGTCTAGTATTTCCTCCATTTGGGAGTGTTTGGTGTAGTTTTTAAGAAGCTATTCATAGAGTAACTTCACATCGTCTAGTGAAAAGGTATTATGGCTTTTTTTGTGAATTATGGTAGGAAAAGGAGGGAAATGTGTGAACGTAGAACGTATGGGGAGGAACACTATAAAACATTATTTCGGTAAGTCAATTATTTTGGGTAGCTTGCACTATTAGGCACTGTACTTTTAGCATCAATGCAAACAATGTTGAATGGATAGCTAATGAGTTCTTAGGAAATCATATTGAGATGAGGGGAGCAGCTTTATCAAATGTAACAAAAATGGAGGTATTTTTAGGAACTCTAAGTGATCCTGGGTTTCAGCAAGGAGTGGGTATAACTGTCGGGGTACAGCAAACAACCGTGTCAAAAGTAATTGAAGAAGTTTCCCGAAATATTGTGCCGAAGAACAATGTTTGGATTTCTTTTCCTCACACTGCCCGCGAAATTGAATTCGCTAAAGATGGGTGGACGATATCTGGAGCACCAGAAAACTGACCGAGTGTGTAACTTTATATTAGCAGGATTTATACTGCACAATGTTGCTAAATATTTGCAGGATCCTGACGAAGATTTTGACAATATTGATGACGTTGGAGCACCTTTTCGTCTGGCGCTGCAAGCTAATGGTGCGCCATGGGTCCGCCACCACGTAGTATTTACTACTAGTTTATTCCTCTAACCTAAGTAAACACATCGAAGAATTTACTTTATGTGAAATATTATACTCTACAAAATACTAGGAAGTGAAAGCTCTAACTTGAAGTACAAGCAAATACTCTTCTTAATCATATATGTTTTAAAGATTTCACAGCCATCCACAAAACGATTTCGCAAAGCAGCAATTTTTTGAAACATTATAGACAAATGGAAATTAAATGCATCTCCCATGGAAGTTACATTGATGAATAAATTTGTGATTACTATATTAACCTTTTGGAAGCATTCCTTTCCTTTTATATTTGCCAAATTGATCTAATAAACGTAGGTCTTGGATTTTCCATGGAATGAATAAATGGAAAGAAATTTGATGATTCTCCAACATTCTATCAAATATCCATGCTGATCGATACATGTTGGCCGGTGTTAAATGTTTTTTTTTGCAGTATTCATCAACTGTCTCTCCGGAAGAATAGGTATTCCGCTGCGGCCAATGCGTTGCGCCATCTAACGCTGTGTTAGCAATTATTTCGAATGAATTCATAGGAACACCTGAGAAGTATTCAACTTACGGAAGCGGAACATCAAGAAATCTACAGAAATGCACGGAAACATGTAAGACTCTGGAAAAAGGAATAAACTCCGGGGACGACGATAAACTCCTTGGGTGGTAATAAACTCCGGAGCGGCAATGAACTGCGGGTATAAAATAAACTCACTGCACAAAAGGGGTTATCCTACGTGATGTACACTGCACGCCAGCATCGATGGAACAACTCCTGAAAATTATATTAGCTTAGGGAGCAAAATAGGCCAAGAATTATTTTGGATTCTATTCAGGATCCTCAAATTGTTACTTATACATCTGTTTCCTCAAAACTTTAGTCAGAAAATCCAAATTTGTCTCACTTCTCATAGCACTCGGCGTGTATATCTCTTAGAGGCCCCCCCCTAGCCAGTGAGTACATTTCTAGTGCATTCATCGATCATACAAATTTCACGATTCTACCTCAGAAATAACTGAGACAAATTCGTATTTTCCAGGACTGAAAATTTTCCAGGAAACAGGTATATTAGTAATAACTCAGGGATCCTGAACACCAATGCGAAAGAATTTTGGACCCATTTTCAGGAAAAATGGGTGGTGCCATCGCTGCTGGCGTGCAGTGTATACATTTGTAGTGAGTACATTTTCAGTGAATCTATTGATCCTGGAAATTTAATGATTCTACGACAGAAATTACGGAAGATAGAGGGTGTTTCCATGAGAAGTGAAACACAATGTATAAAATTTACTCCCCTTAATCGACCTCAAACTAGAAAATGCCAAAAAATAGATGAGCTTTCATACAAATTCACTGAAAAGGAAGAAATAAAATATTCGTTTTTTTATCCAGGTTATTCTGTGATAGAAAATTCAAAATTATGCCCCGCAAGAACACCTATTTTATATTCGCGGCAAGCTTTTGCTGCTACTCACAGAATAACCTAGGTCGAGCGATTGAATAAAATATTTTTTTCCAATACCTACAATTACATTTTCGATGACTTTTGAATGTAAAAAGTAAGCCATTTTTGAACAAAGTGCAAAAAAAATCTTCACGGCGCGGCGTGCAAAATAGTACAGACCTACGTTGTTTAAATACAGGTAATATACAATACCCATCATTACAATCATATTCCATCCATACTAATTTTTTACAAGATTATATTAATAGTACAATTGCTGTATTCTGTATGTTAATTCCTAACGATCATTTTGGTAATACTAAATCAAATGGCTTTTCTTGTATAATGTTACTAGTATTATTGTTTTCGACTTCGACATTTCCACTTTTCTTGATATCACTACTAAAAATACCGTTTCCAATTTTCACTTTTTTTTCCACGCACTGCTCCACATAGCCTTCTGCAACGGTCGACATCGCCATCCACCATGATGTTTAAGTCTCAAAATATCAGCCCCTTAGCCAACTAAAAGCGATGGAGATGACCTTCTAAAACTATGGCCAGTATATTTAGCAGTATTAGGTAATCCAAGAAATGAACTGTACATTTTCCATTCCTATACTGAAGAAAAAATCTGGGGTTTTCTGCTATCTTTGGACGCAGAGACATGTACTTACGGCAAATTTCAGCTGGATTACATTTGTGTTCATTGGTATTTGGAACTACAAATGTTCTTTGTATTTTCATTTTTGAATCAGGAATTTTAACAATTATAGAAGAATCCTTGTCCTCAATATCATGTATTGTCATTTTAAGAAGTTCGTCACGACGAAAGGCTCCTGAAAATCCCATAATCATAACTACTTTCATCAATACATTTTTTTAATCTGCAGCATCAAGTAAAAATTTAGTTACCTTTCTCTCGTGAAAACGTTTGCTATTTTCGGCTTATAGCCGGCACTTTTTCTTTTAAGAAATGCCTTCACTTTGGGATAATTACCTATATGTATATTCTTGTTAACAGCTGAGGTTGATTTCAACATAGAAAACTTCGACCACAGGGTTGACAACTAGTTTCAGATTTTTTTCCCAAATAAGCAAGAATGATGGGTTCTGATACCGTAGATATTTTTTTCGTATATTAGTCTGGACTTTACTGGTAGAAGTTTTAAGCTAACTGCTTCCGCTGACTCCATCACATCGGCAGGAATATCAGATGTATCACTAAAATCACTTTCTCCATCCATAATTAAAGCAATATTTTATAAATTCACGAAAATCATCTGATTACGGTTTCACAGTAATGCGATTCAATAATTGAAATTGTTACTATGCACCCTGACAACCTAATATTGGTTCTTATTTTTCCTGGTTGCGATGGACTGAAATAATTTTGCTTAATGTCACTGTCACTGCCAAAACAATGAAAATTGGACGTTTACTTTCAAAACGTCAATAATAAAGGGTATTTTCCATTTTTATATTGAAAACCAAAGTATTGGAAAAAATCATGTATACAACTCGAATATAAAATAAAACCTCTTTTTTGCACTTGCGCTTTATATTCTTGTTGTATAAATAACGATTTCCTTCTTAGTGCATTTGTATAAAAGCTTGTCTTAATTTTCTTTGAATTTTTATTTAACTAATGTCAAAAGAGTTCTGTCAAAAAGATGATGAGATATTATCTTGGTTATTTAATGCATGAAGTGTTGTTCGGATAATGGAGTCAATCCAAATGTAAGATCTTTTTCCAGTAAGGGTTTCCACGTGTGATCCATATCAGAAGAATTAGTTGATATACAGTTTTCAAATTAGGATCGACCCTTTTACAAACAAAACCGAGAAACACAAAGAACAAAAAAATGTGTATACACACATAAAAAAGATGCTTTGAATCAAGCGTATGGCTTGTTTATATATACTGAGAATTTTTAATTTTCAATTCAATACACTCTCATCAAACGTATAGATTGCTTGAATTATAAAGAATATATATATATATATATATATATATATATATATTCTTTGTATGAGTAAACCAACTTTACTCCAAATAAGACACACATGTTACTAGTTACTCAAGACAATCATAATCTTCATTTGGAAAGTACTTCTCTTGAATCAAATTGCACAAATTCTCATTATTAGCTATAGCTCATTTCATACCAAAAGATTGGACGAATAAAAACATATTATTGAATTGAGATACAGCCCTCTTCATTTGAGAACCTCATCGTGATGGGGTGATGAAATATTTGTTTCAGTTGAAACTACCATATTGCTGAATGAGGAAGACTATCATTTGCTTGATTTAAAATTTTTTAAAAATTGCTCTTCATTTGAAAACTCCACTGGATAACATAAGAAAATATTTGTTTCAATTGAAACTACCACATGATTAATAAAAGAGCATTTGCTTGATTCGAGATACCAGATTCAATTGTAATAAAAAATACCTATATATTCGAGAACTTCACAGTGATAAACACCCTAAGTATAGAAGGTAAAATAAATCCATTTCATGAAAAAACATTTATTGAATGAAAAAAAAATTGCAACAATTCTCAAACAAAACTTTTTTATTAAAACGTACACCATATACAGATTTCGTGTGTGTTGTTTTTACGTTTACTCACTAATTTTCCGTTCAGGCTCTTCGTGTATACCTAGTTGAATATTAGCAGTTTGACATATCCGCACATGAAGTGAGGCTGAAACATGAATGAAACACTAGGAACAAAATTATAATATTAAAATAGGTGTCCCACGTTCATTATGTTGAAATGTTCGTATGACCCTAACCCTACTTTAGACCCACGCCCTATGCCAATTCCTGGCCATTTCCGAAAAGGAATAATCGATTAGGAAATTCTGTTATAGAAATAACCTTATCTTGATATTATGTCCTACACTTACCTTTGAAATTATTGATAATCTCTCCAGAGACTCCCCATCCCCTGAGTTTTTCTTCCATATCATCGATACGTACCAATAATACTCAAGGGCGGTCCTAAGATGAATCTCTAGGGGGGTAATAATTGAATAATCAACATGATTGTGTTCCCAAAAATGATATAATTCTAGTTTTACTGCGTCGATCTTGCAACGTCGCACTTTTTGTGGATGCTGTACCTATAGGGAAGGATTATCGACTCGACAACGCAAGACACGACTAGTCTAGTCCTGACTAGTCAGTAAGTGGTGTCACGTACTTATTGTGTCTAATCAGTAGCAAATGAACTGATTCGTATGCTGCATATCGTGTTTTGGGTTTTGGGTAATATTTTTAAGAGAGAGAGAAATATTATTTCTTGTATCTTGTCAGGCGAGCTAACCTTACTTAGTTCTTATATGTGATACACACCTACCTATACAATTTCAGATGAACCACGAGTACGAATAAGCGCAAGCAGTTCTCTTTGGATACATTCATAAAAAAAGTAAAAAACAATGAGGAACAGGTGGCCTCAACATCAACAAGTGCGAGCGGTTGCGCTTCCGTTCAATCAGGTTCAGACAATCGGGATGATTCAGTGTCGGCGTCATTGGATCCTCCTATCTTCAAGGTGGATTTAGGTATTTACTTGAAAGAAGACAAAGCTAGGGCATGGACGACTATTGAAAAGTATAATATAATTAAACACGCTTTCGTTCCTGACGCAAGTTTTGAATTCCCGTTTTTGACTCACAATAAGAAAAATAAGATTAACAAATGTTATCTGTCACAGAAGCACTTCCACACATTCGAGTGGCTTGCATACTCTATATCAATGGATGGACTGTTCTGCAAATACTGCTTAATTTTTGCAAGGTTAGGAGCCATGAATAAAGCGACACCTTGGAATAAATTAGTCACCTCCCCACTCCCTCAACAAATATTCGAAACTTTTTGGTTTGTTCAATCCAATTTGCTTCGGATTTTATCGAGACATTTGAGAATCCTCAAAGAAATATTATAAATACGCTAGACTCCAGAAGAACGGAACAAATACGAGAGAACAAAGATAGGTTAAAACCTATTATAGAATCAATAACCTTTTTAGGGCGAAAAAATATCCCTTTACGTGGACATAACGATTATGGAACATTGAATATTTCGGACCATAGCTTCCAAAGTCATAACGAAGGAAATTTTAGAGAATTGTTGCGATTTAGAGTAGCCAGTGGAGATAAAATCCGAGCCATTTGGAAACACATAGTACTCGCGCAACTTATATCAGTAAAATCACCCAAAATGAACTCATCAATATCTGTGGGAATCTAATTGTCAAACAAATTATTAACAATGTTTCACAAAGCGAATACTTCAGTATTATATTTGACGAAATAACGGATATAAGTCATATATACGAGAAGATTTCATATCATTTGTAGATTGTCATGAAGACAATTTTGATGAGAATACCACTGAGCCTTCTCTCACTGGTGAAATACTTGCACAAACTGTATTGAAATTCATGAATAAGTAGGTCTGAACTTGAACAATTGTGTTGGAACCGTACCGATACGTGTAGTGTAATGCTTTCGGAGTAAAAAGGTGCTGTTAGTGAACTACAGAAATATTTGCAAAACTCCATGAAATGTCCAAGTCACAGTCATTCCCTGAATTTGTCTATTTCTAAGTCTACTTCCGTGCAAGATATAAGAAATAGCGTGGGAATAATGAAAGAAGTGATCGCATTTTTTAACGCATCCTCAAAAAGGGACACAATATTGAAACATTCATCTGAACAGCTTAAGAAATTATGTGAAACTAGATGGACTGAGAGACATGAATCAGTTCTGAGATTCAAAACAAATCCCGTGAAAGTTGTAGAATCAAGTTTGTGTATGGGGTTCCGTTAGTTTTGAAGGAAGAGGCATAAAAATTGGTATTTGAGGTCTTTGTTACAAATAAAGAAATACGTGTTTCAGTATTTTTAGAAATTCCGTCCCTAAAGGGGTGAGTGAATTTGTAAGAGTTGTAGAAGAGCAAACCAAAAAGTCAATCATTATCGATAAGGATGAAATTACTTATTGGCTAAGAGCCTACTCGAGATCAATGAGAATCTTTCATAAAGATGAGGAAATATTCATTATCTGGATTGAACTTGCGTGAACGTAGGATATACCCCGACAAAAGTATGGCAAGATGAGAATGTGAAAAGTTCTTGGTGAGCATTTTGAGATGGACGGTCAACAGGCCTTGAAGGTCCTTCAGGAAAGGGGAGACGATCAGTAGTCACATGTATTGGCAATGCAAATGGTTCTGCAGATAGTGATTACAAAAAAGTTGGATCTTATTTCACCGGAATCTGTAATTGTACTGGATGAGCAAATAAAATACCACTCCTGGCAGAGTGAGCAGACGCTTGGCAGGAGGCCGATGTAATTGAATGGTTATCCGCAAAAAATCCATTTTAGAATGAATATAGTGAAATAAAAAAAAAACTTTGAAAAAGATGGAAACAATATGACCAGAAAATATTGTCAGAAAATTATGTTTAAGAGATTAACTATTAAACGGAAGATATATTATTGCCTCCAACTGCGTGAGATCGTTTACAGTATTGAGTATAATAATGAACCTCTTGTACCAGCAAAATGTATCATAGTTTCGAATTCCATAAAAAATCATCGATTTTCCATGCCTTCACTATGGAGCTACCGATCGTCTCCTCTGGATACGAAAATTAAATGTGAAACTTCCTGTATATGCTCCGAACCAAAGAAAACGGAATAAAAAGTATAGGTTCGCCGCACAGTGCGTCATTTTGCATATTAGCCGGACAAAATTACAAGCATGATAAATTGAGTTTGATTGTATGTGACGTTCATTTATAAGTAAGAAAAAACTTTTATATTTGAAAATGGTCAACTGATAATAATAATAACTATAAATTGAAATATATATCAAGTGATATTATAAATTGGATGAAATGAAAATTTTGTATTCATTTATATTAAAACAGTCAGTCACTTCAGATTTTAGGGCTTGAAGAGTCGCTGTCATTTTCTTGTATTTGTTTTGGGGTAGTCTGAATAGTTGGTGGCTTTATAAATTTCAAAACTTCGGGATTAATTACTTTTCTAATGATGTTATGGAAGGATCGGAACTCATCAAAACATTGTATAATATGTCTGTATTTGTTTTGGCCCTGGAAATTTTTCTTGAAACTTCGCTCATTTTTCGACAACCCTTTGTAAGCTCTCTTAACTTCAGGTGCTCTTTTAGGAGTGGTGTAAATTGAATTTGTCTTTAAGGTAATCCACAATGATTTTTCCAGAATTAGTATCTTCCAGGTTTATTATTTTCATTTCTAATTTCTTCATAAACTTCTCTTCTCGTCATAGTCAGTAGTCTATCTGTAATAACATGAATATATTTTTGAAACGCACATAAATTCTGACTTTATACATGCTAGAAGTCTCAAATAATAGAATAAAATGGAAATTATCACATACAAACGCATACAAAATGTTTGGCAACCTAATAAAACCAAAATATGGATAAGTTCAAAGCTATTCCTCTACGTACATTTATCCCAGAGTTAATGAAACAGAAATACAAATATCATATACATACCAATATCTGAAACACACAAATTCACAATAACGGCCTGCACACTGAAGTTCAATTACAGATTAGAGGTTCCCAATTATAAAAATCAGGAAAAAACGTTCTGTTTTCCGACAAACAAAAAAGAAATGGGAACGCCTAATGTTATTATATTTCATAACTAGTATCTACATTGTTTCTGAAAGATAACAATTATTTATTTTGATAGATGATTCTAGAGTATTTTGTCCGGCCATATATGTAAAATGACACACTGTGCGACGGCCGGCAGAATCGAATAAATCAAAACGGAGAATTTTCCATGTTAAATGTCGTAGAGTATCGTTTCGTTATTGTTTTACAACTTTGTGAATTGTGTGGGCAATCTTGAAAGAAATTTGTAGGCCCCTCAAATTCTGTGTATGGAGATTACCTCAACACAACCCACAACTATTTTAATAAAAATAAAGAATACCCAGAGAGGGAAAGCCGTTTCAACTTGATTCTGAAGGGTTCTGTAACTTTGGAGAATTGCAGATCATCAATTAACGCCTTCTCAGAGACACGAGTAGTCATCGGCAACAATTAGGTATAATCAGGTAAGAGTTTTCCAATTTTTCAATATCCTAATAGTCGAGGACGATACGTCCCCCTGAAAGTAATGGTATCAGCCTCCACGTAACCAACTCATGTAGATATTTGGAGTGAGATATTTTCGTTCAAGGCGGGGTAGGCCCGTTATTACCGAAGTGGAAATAAAATAATTCAGTATATTTTCCTCATAGCTTGTGAACTGAGAATAACGTTATTTGAGGTACCTCATTATTGTTCATAACAAAGTTTCCATCGTGCATAACTGTAGATGTGTTATTAAGCCCCTGAATACATTGCTGTTTGATTTCATATATCTCATTATTTTCATATCTCTCACTATTTTGAAAAGGGAAACTTCTCAATTGAATATTGATAGAAAGATTTTTCTGTGAATTGAAAAATCCACGATTAAAATGAAGATAGTGACTAAAGTTTATCTTTCAGTCGCAGATGATTCCACATCTGATTTTATTTTAAAAATCAATCTCACATTTTTTCCGAAAAAACTTCTTAATTAACAATAGCCTCACATGTCAAAGTTCGATGAAAACTTTTGTTTCTAACGAAATTATATTATTTCAAGTGTTCAAATATACCATGATTTTTTTATTTTTTTTTTATTCATATTTAATAGTATAAAAAATATTTTATGTGCATTGCTCTCTCGAGAGGTGCTGTACTCTTGCATTAACGCCCACGCGGAGCCCTATTTTCAACGTTAAATAAAAATTATAAATAATTGAGAAAAGAATTCCTAGAATGAGAAACTTTTCCATGGAAAATTTCCTCCTCTTCAAGAAACTGTTTTTTTATTATCTCTATCATCAATAGTTTTTGAGGTATTACCAAAAAACTAATGCCGTTTTATTTTATTTTTTTTTGTTTAAAAAATTTTGCAAATTTTCGTCGGCGGAAAAAATCGAAAAATACATCTTTCTCAGAGTGACATCCTGTATCGAATGAGCCATCGCTCATATTTTTAGTAGACTTGGAACGAGTTTTCGCAGGAAACTTTTCGACTAGACTAATGAGAACATGTCTAGCGACAATAGCACCACGACGTTTTAGATTTGAGTAGAGATGTGGTGGCCATCCATCAATTTAAACAATTTGCAGTTTCTTGTCCGGACCGACGCTCACAGCAGGGAAATGAGTATGCAAGAGTCGCCCCTAATTCTCATATGGCCCCGCGTTTAGCAAAGGCGTAGAGCGAAAGGTGGAATTTGGGGGAATGTCCAACATAAGAGTCCTCCACCACTGTCACCATTAGGAACAACTGTTCTATTGGAATTTCAATTAGATCACTTTTTTGGGAGTTATTCAATTTTATTTGAATTTGCGAAAGTCGCCACACATTATAGGTATCCAACCTTTAGCTCTAGTGAATAATTGAAAGGCAGTTTCGCAGATTCTTATCGATTCTCTCCTACTTGTAGAATCAGACGCCTCTCATTTTCTCTGTAATCATAATCCAATGGCTGATTTTTCATTGCAATTAGCTCCCAAAAAATATTGAACAAATCTTATATAATTCTTTCCCCTCATCTTTATGGCAGATTTTCTACAAAACCGAAATTTTGTTCTTCCCCGATTGTTTTAAATACTGAAAAACTTCAATTAACCAATATAGAATTGATACAATTGGTTCCAAAAATGGATTTTTGTAGGATAAAAACTAGACGACTGGTAAAACTACTATCAATTGATATGGTGAACATTTTCCAATATAGTAATTAAACGAGCATGATCTGGAATTAAAAAGGCTTAAATTGGTTAGGAATAAAATTCTGAAATTCAACATAGGGAATATATAAGTATATACGGGACATGAGCTTGGGAGTTGCCTATGTTGAATTGCTGAATTTCATTCCTAACCAATTTAGGCCTTTAACTTATAAAATGAAATGCATAAAGCACACACAAAGTCTTTCACAAAAGGTTCAATATGAATTGAAACACAATTGGTAGACCGACAGGCGAAAAACCACTAATTTCCTAGCAAATACCACGCAGAACGTTGAATGATATTCACCTGACAATCCATGCAAACTTCCATATGAATGGATACTGTTCGCAAATGTTTCTTTCTGATAAGCTCGATTATGTTCAAATTCATGTCGTGTCCGCCCAACAATCCGCATACCGGTTTCAGGCTTTTTGGCCCTCATCAGTACGGAGTTGTCACCAGCCAGAGATTTGGAGAGCTCTGGCCGAAGCGAGACACAACATAAATAAAATCATCATCGAGCTTAAAACATCTTTAGGTGCGTCGGAAAAGATAAATTTCAACCGGCGATACCTAGTGACAGAAAGAAACACTCCATACAATTCTCCTACCTCGATAGGATTCTAAATGAAAGATTCCTTCTCAGTAGGAGTGGCTCAGATTGCCCGACTGGCATATTTTAATGAAAGAAAAAGCCATATGAAGGGGATAAGATATGAAATGAAATGCATAAAGCACACACAAAGTCATCTTCACTTTCTTTTAGTTATAGACCATGGTCGCTTGAGCTAACTCCTAAAGCATGAAATAATTTTTGTGCGGATTTCAAATATTCACAAGTGTGCTGAATCGGTGAAAATATGTAACATGAACTGAACATATCGGACAATCATCCTTTACCTATTTCTTCTATAATATCTACTCCTGAAAATTGATGCTGATCCTTATTGTTTGGAAAAATGGTTGAATCAATTTGAATATTATACAGGGAAAAGTCATAATGATGCTGAGATACTAGGGTGAAAGATTCCAAAAAAGTATTTTTTCGATTATATACATTGAATTTGACCCATAGAAACCTACGGGAATTTTGTTTCTTACATTTTTTCATACAGTCATCCGTTTATTGATTTATGATTTTTATCAGTACATTTTCATACTCACATGATCGGAATGATGTTCTTTGTAAGCCACAGGTATGGGAAGCCATGCAAGATCTTCAGACCACGTTTGTGTCGGTGAAGGAGGAAACATTCCTGCTAGAATTAGTGAAGCCGTCATTTTTGTTCTATCATAATCAGTACTCTGAGCATATACCATATCGGGGTAGAATATTTCTCCCAAGAAAGAAGCATATCTGGCACGCAAAGTCTTACCAACGGTAAAGCATTGCAATTTTCCTTTCTGGAAGAGAGATATAGGTTTAGAGAATAAATACTGCGGATATAGAATACTTGAGCGAGGCTGCTCCTTTTATTCCTCAGTCATCATACTCGATCACTCGATTAGTGCATTACAGAAAATTTCACAAACTATTATTCTTCTCCATCTGAAATAGCCCAAAACAATCGAAACCTAGTCTTTGTCCTCAAAAATCCACTTATTGAATCGCAAGTTTATATAATGTCAAAATAATAGAAAAATCTGACCATTTTTAATATTCATACCAATGTGCACTGATTTTTTTCTGTAAATTTGCAGAACAAAACTATTTCAGATTCATCGATCTGAAAAATTCACATCCACAGAGCTGAATATCCATTTTGTAAGATTATTTTTCCAATATATTTGGAATTAGGTTTATTTTTCCAATATATTTCGGATAAAAAAAAGGAAATATCCACCCTCTTTTAGAGAGTGAAAGGTATATCTCATGGTGATAAAACATGCGTTGGTGAAGGCTAATTCAAGACTGGAAATATATAAAATGTTATCAGGTCAATTAGATTTGCTATGCAATTTCTATTAAGTTCTAGGTTTTGAGTGGATTTATCTCTCCTTTGTGTGTTTTCAATGTTTCCTTGTGTTTTTTTCTTGAATGTTTGGAAAAATCGTTCCGAAAGGAAAAGTTGATTTATGGTACAGACTAACGTTTTGTGATAGTTTATATAAAAAATGTGGAAACTTTTCATAATACAACTGTTCCACAAAACCATATAATCATCTCTCTAAGCATAGTCTTCTCATATATAAATATATACAAACATTAGGGATAGATATCGTAGCAGGAAAATTACATGAAATCGAAAATTACACAACAGTAACATTGGAAGAGTTTTTGAAAGCAATTAATTAATGTCAAGAAACTTTCAATATGAGAATGAATAATATTCCCAAATATTGGGAATTGCAATTGGGTCTCTAATTGCTGGAACAATAACAAACACTCACATTCATACCAATACTTTTCAAAAGATATGTAGATGATTGGATAACATGTATTTCCACTAACAAAATTGATGAAATTCTGGAAAAATTTAATAACTATCATCATAGACTGAAATTCACAATAGAAAAACAACAACAAATAAACATGGAAGAAACATGTCTGTAACGAAATAATATAAGGGGATAGATATGAGCAAGTGTATGACGAGGAATTTTCAATTACTACTTATGAATAAAATTGATTTGTCATTACTTACCTCGGTGAGATGTCCATATCCCGTCGGCAAAAATGCGTTCAATTTATGAGGGTCGTTTGGGTATGTGTCTTTCAATTCTGGTGTTCGGGCTCCATGTCTGCTAAACTAAAAACAAACAATGTATTCATCAATAATGCCCTATGTGATATTTCGAGTAGTGGAATAAAATATTCTTAAAAAAATTAGTTTTGTTGATGACTTGACAAAACAATTTTTATTTCTCCAATTGATAGTAAAGGGAATAGTGCAATTGGCAAATTTTATCTTCCGGAAAATTTCGCAATGAGTTTGGCCAAGAGTAAACGTGTGCAAAAAACTTATTTGATATGAAGTCCATATCGGCGTACATCACATTAGTTTTTGTTTCGTTCATATAAAGGCAGCAAAAGCAACTATGAATTTTTCGATTTCGCGCACTGCGCCGCTGTCGCCTAGAAATGTTAATATTCAAGTTGTGCTACTTATGTCATAGCTGACGATAAAAAAATGAAGTAATTGCTGAAAAAAACATTCTCAATATATCGTGGGTTTTAAAATGATCAGAAATATCTATTTTTTCAATTGAGAATTTTTCCTTTTTAAATTTGATACCCAAAAAAGGTTATGTTAGTAAACATATAAATGATGAAATGTGTAGAATGTGAATGCAACGGTGAATTGAAATGAATAAAAAGTTCTCACTTAAGAGAATTTTGTTGTCTTTGCCACAACAGACAGAAAAAATAGAAATGTTTGAATTTAGTTTTTGGTTTTGTTGGAAATATAAATACTTGGCTTCAGTAATATTGGTTTCACTCCAACATTGTTGCATTGAAAGGATTTTTTTCTACTCATACAATGATATTTCAAATTGTGTGATGAAAAATACTCAAACCGAAGCAGTTATTTGATGAACTCTTTTCTTCCACTTTCCAGAACAGCAACTAACTGCCTGTCGCTCGACCGCGATGCATTATGTAGAGCTCATTAGTACTAGAAAATTATCGGTGATGACACTCTAGAAATCCGGGAATCGCCATAAAGTCGTCGTCGGCGGTCTAGCGTGCGACAACCAATACAGTGGTGTACTATTCGTTTTCGTAACACTACTTTCCTCTCTAATTTTGATCATCCCGATTCATAGTCATCGGTTCACCATGCTAGGGCTTCAGTCTTTCCAGATGAAAAACTTTCATCTTAGTCCTAGGGTTCATCCTCTTTCTCACCTCGTACGGTCCTTCCCAAAACGGTGTTGGTTTGGAGGATACACCTTTCTCCCTACACGCAAACCTGTTTTTTTGCACCCCCCTGGAATAGTTTTCAAATCATATTATCTTCCATCTTGTCACGCGCCAATAACAACCTCTTTCGAGCTGTTCCGTAGATTTTCAACATGCCGTCCTTCAATTTGCCCGCAACCTCTTGCTTTGTGTTCACAAGACAATCATAGTTCCGTCTCGAAGATAATGCTAGCTGGGGTAAGCTTGGTTGAATCATGGACAGCTGCTCTGAATGCCCTCAGAAATAACTGTATGCCTTCAGAAAGATCAGTTGAATCTTTCGACCATGCAATCCGATTCGTAGTGGAGCGCAGTAGTTCTGGTTTTCCTGATATCCATGAGCTCAAAAACTTTTTCGAATGAATTCGACTCGAAATTCCTTCCTTGGTCGGAATGTAATTCCATTGGCACTCCAAATATGTTATCCACCAATGACCTTGCTATTGTTGATGCTTCCTGGCCCAGCTAAATCAATGGCGGTTTGTTTAAATGGAGCATCTATTCCTTCATTTGACCCCTGGACATTGTTTTGGGGCCTTTACACGCTCCGTACTCTGGATATCTCCTACACCAATTTGCTACATCTTCTCGACATTGAACCCGGTAGATTCTTTGCCTGATCTTGTCTCCAAGACTTCATCTAGCATCTTCCTGGGCGAAACCAATTGGAAAATTGACAACCTCTCATCAGATGACTTCCATACCCCTAATATAAATAAACTATTTAATTTGAAGACAATCCACTTAAAACCAAATTGAAAAGCAAACCAAATTGGAAAAAAATATTTCAAGTACTCCTATCGCTGAGGACCTGTCTCAATTTTCAGCCTTAGGCCCTAAATTTAGTCTTGAACCATTAATACCAGAAGATATATCGATGCTCACATGCTATCATGGTATTTCTCCAAAATTCTATTCTCTACCCAAAATTCATAAGCCCACCCTATTAGTCAGACCTATAGTGGCTTCTATAGTAGCCCCTACTGATAGGATAGCCTATTTTTTACAGAAATTTTAACTAACGCATATAACTTTGACAAAAAATATTATATTAAAGACTCTTTTGAAGTCACTAATGAATTTAATAATTCAACAGTTCCAGATAATTATGTTCTGGCAAGTTCAGATGTTGTCTCCCTTTTTAGCAATGTCTATTTGGATGCTTGTATTAGAGCAATACACAAAAGTTGGGATCGTATTAGTAATTATTGTTGCATTAACGAAGATACATTTTTGGAATTGTTGACTTTCTTTTTCGATAATACATATTTTTCTTTCGATAATAAAATTTATACACAAACCTTTGGTACCCCGATGGAGGCCTCCATTTCAACCATTTTAGTAGCGTACGTCATGGATGATTTGTTAGACAATGAAACTCCAGTTTTACCTTTCAATCTAAACTTCATAAAAAAATATGTTGATGTTGATTAGCATTACCGAATGACGGTATTGATGAGATTCTCAATACCTTCAATAGCTACGATCCTAATATCCAATTCACAATTGATACTGAGAACAGCGATAACTCCGTACCATTTCTTGATACCAAGCTTATACGGACACAGATTGGTAGGTATAGGAAACCATGCAGCTCAGGCTCAGGATACCTGAATTACCACTCACAAACAGTCTATGAAAGTGAACTTGGTAAAACAAATGGAATTTAAAACATTCTCATCAACCTTTTCATATCCAAAAACGTTACTCAATAATATTCTATATAATACTTCATCTCACTTAGAAGTACTAGCCTCAAACAGTAATAATGGAACATTGCCTCAAAAACAATTAAACTTACACTCAACCTTTTTTCACTTCATTACCATATATAAGAGATCACTCCTAAACTCTCCAGATTATTTTACAACCCTGAAAAATTATAAAATCATAAAAAAACACGTCTAACAATCGAATCAATTCATTCCAAAGTTGAAGATAAAACTCCATTACTTTCAATGGCAAATGTAATTTATAGTATTTCTTGTCATGGCTTTGATAAACAATATATTGGTCAAACGCAGAGATCATTATCGAACAGAACAGTCAAGAGGTGAGTAGCAGAAGTTAAATTTGTTTTACTATTGACGAGACAGTTTCTGATATTCGCTTTTGTATTGTCCATTCATCCCAATCCACATTTTACGGAATCCACATTCTACTACCACCATAATGTCTTTTTTTTTGTGGAAATATATTTGATAGGTTGTGTCAAAAACGCGCCCAAAAAAAAGAAAGTTTGGTGTAGTTTTTCGATACTATAAAGTATTTTGGGCTGGCAAAAACGAATCTGAGGTTTGTTAACAAAACTTTTGAGGAAAAATGTTTTTTTTGCAAAAAACCTGTAAAAAATGGACGTTTCTCTTGAATAATTCGGAAACTATGGGTTTTTCGTAAAAATTAACCCCAAATAAAATTAAAGAAGATAAATGTTCCTACATTTTATGTATTTGAAGTTTGCTGACTCATGGTGGAGAGGCAGGAAAAGGTCCATTAGCGAGATAGACTATGGGAAATATGATGGTGTTTCATGTTTTAGAACAGATCGAAAATGTCTGTCGGGTTTCACTTCACACCTCCGATCTACATGTACCCCTGATGGACTCATCGCTTTTACGAGATAACAGGGATGGAACCAAGATGTATGAATGGTTGCTGCAGCATCCACCTTTTATCCTGAACCCCAATTTATACTCACTCAGCCCAGATGTGGTGGTTGACGAACGTATCAACCGCCATAAGGCCAGAGAATTGGTGAGTCAAAGCTCATAAGCAGCGCGATACGAATTGACAATGAGTCGATCCCTGTTAATCCCACGACTTTGTTCCAACGTACTTCACAACGTTTGACACCCATAGCGTCAGAAGGTAATTTTCTTGTGAATCCTGAAAACACGGTTCGACAGATTTCCATGCCTTCCACCAATTTTTAATTAGCAGGGTTGAAGCACAGCAGGCGAAAAAGACGCAAAAACCCTGATTGTTCCAACTGCATTGTCTTTGACTGCATCAAATGACAGTGTTTGTAGAACAGGAGGATGTAGATCTCTTGGTCATCTTAATGGGTCTCTGCCAGGCGGACAACGTATGTTTCTTGAAACCTGGAGAGAGAGCGTTCCTCCAGCAACCTATTTACCTCTGGAAGCCTCAACTTCACCAGTTGAAGAGCACACCCTCTTCCTGCATGCAGTGAGCCGTTGTGATACAACTTTGGCCATTTTCAAACAAGGCAAAACCAAATTCTTTGAAACCTTCTCCAAAACATCAGTCTCGTCAGCATTTCACAAGTTTTACAGACGTTTCCTCGTATCCCTGTACGGCTACAGTGGGAAAATGTGCCTACGCTTGACCACCTCAGGTACATTTCGTACAGTAAGGCACCCTTCAGGTTCAGTTCCAACATAGCTGCTTCACCACCATCTGTAGCTGCAGCTCGTCAGCACCACCAGGTCTAGCAATGGCTAGGTGTAAGAAAAGCCCCAGAAGAGTGAGAATGGAAGCGCATGAAATCAGGTCTTGAGCCAGCTGCCACGCTGCTAACCCCTGCTCCCCCTACATCATTGAAGCTGGTATCCTGCAAGTACACAAAGTACTGTCAGCGGAATTGTGGGTGTAGAAAGGCATGGTTCTACTGCTCCAGCTTGTACCTCAACTGTGAGGGAACCTGTAACAACATCGCAGTGGTGGATGAGGACGAGGAAGAAGTTGAGCTGCAGGCTGACTTCCTGCCTGTTGTACCAGAGGGTGAGGACGATGAAATGCCTGAAGGTGAGTACCAGTGATTACTATTACAGAAACCTAGTACTTTTCAATATTGAAAGTGATCCCCCTCCACTAATTCCTTGCGCCTAATCTTGTTTTTCAGATGCCTCAACCAGGACCCTCAAAAAAATCAGGCGATCCTGATATTGACAATGGTGGCGATAATAGTTGGATGATTCCATGAAGGTATGAAATTTAAAATAATGTATACACTATACTAATTCCTTGCATCTTTTCTTATTTTCCAGATGTGAATGACCGTTATGATTTGCAAGTTCAGGATATCGATACCTACCTACTTGAAGTATGACTATACCTACTTAATAATTACTACTCATAAGTAAAATTATAATGATGACTTCATCAGCAGTTGTATTTATTAGCAAGATCCCACGCTCACTGATTGATCATACCTATGTAATGACTATATTGTATGTATATTAATAAACATTAAATACTTTCAATATAGTCATTACACCATCTGTAATATCATACTATTTCTGCATAAGAAAGATAGTTTCCCCGTTAAATCGCTGTAATTTCCGATTTTGTGAGTTTTGGGTTTTTACGCCTATTTTCGCGGCGCTCCCACGGCTAAATGGCTGATCGGAGTTGGAAACTCAGATACATGAAATATAGGAAAATGTACCTTCTTCAATTTCATATGGTATTAATTTTCGAGTAAAACGCATAGTTTCTGAGTTATTCTAAAAAAAACGGAAAAATTCTATTTTTTTGCTAAAAAAATATATTTCTCATTAAACTTTTTGTTGGCAACCCCCTCAGATTCGTGTTGAAAATACTAAATAGTATCAGAAATCAAAACTACACCAAAACTTTTTTTCTAAAACAGAAGCTGCCTGGATTATAAGTTGATCCAAATATATGTCACCAATTGAAATCCCTTTATGAAAACTTTTCAACAAAAAATTAAACCGACGAAAAACGGAACTGAAAAGTACAAAATAAAATAAACCTTCTTAGTCTCAATAACTAAGCTCCTAATCTAATGTAAGTAACTAATTTTGAGTCGGCGCCAAACAAACAAGCAAATGAATTAGGTAAGGCGTAAAATGATGGCATCGAGTAATTTAATGATCTTCGTTGATTGTTCGTTTGGCGCCGACTCAAAATTAGTTACTCATTAGTTTAAGGAGCTTAGTTATTGAGACTGAGAAGGTTTATTTTATTTTTCACTTTTCAGTTCCGTATTTCGTCAGTTTAAATTTTTTGTTAAAAAGTATTTATTTTTTTCTTACTTCAACTCTTACCAGTTAAATAATATGATTATCTACTTTTACTATTTGTTGAAAATAAATTATTTTTGTTGTTCTAGTTAGTTTATTTCATTACTTTGTATATCATTCCATCCTCTCATAGAATATAACGATTGTGACGGATGTAGGAGAACAAAAATAAGACAGTAGCGATCTGTCATTGTCAACTACATATGTGTGCCAATGTTCACAAGTGGAAAATCAATTAGCCCCCATTTTTCTACCCGTAAGGGTGGATAATTCCATTCGGCATCCAAGTTTGATCAACTATGAGGTATACCCTATCTAATAAAAAAGAATCATCCAAATCGAAGAACCCAGTACAAAGTTATGCCTGATAGAATCGGTTAACGGACCAGAATTCAGAGGGTGAGTGATCAATATCCTTCATTTTGCTACCCTTAGGGGTGGATTTCATCATTTATATTCGAATGGGACCAATTTCGAAGTACACCCTATCCACTGAAAAAAGAATTATCGGATACGGACGTCTTAGTAGAAAGTTATGCGTGGTCATACATAAAAAAAATAAAAAAATACGCGTTTACTAGAGAACCTCCTCCTTTTTGGTTTCGTCGGTTAAAAATATTTGAAACTATTTGATAAATCGCAACAGATATTTCTTGCATACACTTTGGATTTTCAGCCGACCAATAGTAATAACTATGTAGTTTAACGGTACGTTGTTGTGGAGACAACTTTCATCGGTCACAATATTTTATTTAAAAGCAAAAGGTCATCTGCGGGTTTTACTGCAGGGGTCAAGCCTTGCGTAAAATATATTTTAAAAAGATTATTTTTATACTGACTGGATTGTTGTTCTACACACTCCCAATTCTTGCTGAAGACACCGAGTTGAGATATGATGATTTACTTGAGGAGTTTTTCACATAAGAAAAACCATGTCCCAATTTTATAAAATACTGCCGCTTGTGTTATACATGAGCGAAAATATTTCTCATTTGGAGTTCTTCGATCGGAGAAACGATGTTTTTTCCAAAGTCTCCTTAGATGACCAGAATATCAAGATACTCGTTTCAAGTTGAATGTTAAGGCACAGTAATACTTTTGCTCCCTTTGAAAGCAGCAGGTTCCTTTTTTTCTGAGCCATCTACGTTTTTTAAAAAAAAATAAAAAAATACATAAGGAACGGATTATCGTTAGTGTAGTACCAAAATAACAGAAAAAAAAAGTTATCGTTGAAAAGGCATTAGAAAGTCCCTAAGAAATTGTAATAATATACATGGTATCCAATTTAACATTTTGAAGTTGATATCACGTGACCAAAAATGTGGAGTAACGATAAAGTTATGTTTCACTTGAAATGGCCTTTGATTGTTTGAATTCATTAAATTTTAAAAAAAAAAATGTATGATTAAAAAAAAACACTTCGCGAAGTAGAGTGTCCCAAAGAATGCCGAGCGTAAGATGTCTATACACGAATTCGGCCAGGGAATATCTTTAAATTCCTGTACTGAAGGTTATTCATTATTTGAGAAAATAATCCCATGGCTGCTCTATGCATGCAGATTTCTGGCAATTGGACCCCTTTTTCGTTCTAAAACACGTGATTTTTAAGAACTGTTTTCTCGCGCAAAAATCACTTCTTTCAACTAGCATAAACTACGAACCCAAAATCACTAATTTTCGGCACAATTCGGCACAAAATACAGCCGGTTCTATCGACAAAATCCTCCTTCTCCAACACATACATCCTAACCTTTCCTCCCATTATCAACAAGCAAACAACTTCAATCTGAGTCAGATGTGAGAGGTTAGGATGTATGTGTTGAAGAAGGAGGATTTATTCGATAGAACCGGCTGCATTTTGTGCCAAATTGTGCTGAAAATTAATGATTGTGTATTCGAAGTTCCTACTGGTTAAAATAAGTAGGCATTTTAAGTGATTTTAGAGCTTTTAGTGCTTGAAAATCACGTGTTTGAGATCAAAAAAGGTCTCTAATTCGGAAACGGTATGAGACTGTCGCGTTTTTATCCGGAATCGCGTTTAGGAGGCGAGAAACACGAAAGGAAAGTGCTGATACCCAATATTTACAAAAATAATCAACTTTTTTATTGTGCAAAAAACTTATTAGACACGCTTTATTAGCTTCACCTGTATGTATAATGGAATCTTTGAAATTAATTTTCATCCACTTCCAGACGCCTGAATCATTTTAAATTTTGCACACGTATGAAGAACCGATGACAATAGACTGATTTGATAGCTATAACCTGGTATTTTTATCAAGATTGTCAGAAAAAAATGTCCAATGCACATGATTTAGTGAATTCACCGGTACGGTCTTAGTACTCTCACCAAAAGTTATGTATAAAATACCTTATAGGTAGTGGTACGGAGAGACTGAAGAGCCATATCGACTACCCTACAATCTACGTTCACCCAAAGTTAGGAAAAACTTCTCATGTGGTTGAATTTTCGATGAGTTTTCTCCCGTAGTTGGAAAGTTTAAAAACACACTTCTGTAGCAATACGAAAGTTGAAAATAATAATATCAAAGTCATTATTTACTTCAATGTAAAAAAATGCGTGGGGTGCTCTCTATTTACTTTTTATAATAACTATACCTTTACGAATAGCTAGCGATAAAAAATTTGAGACTACTAGTATGAAGCACCCCACAGTTTTTCCTTCATATTAAAATTGATTTATTTTTTGGTCAATGGACTTTATCCTTATTTTTAATTTTTAGTTCATATTGCTACAAAATGATATTCTTTTAGTTTTTTGAACTACAATTTAATTTTAATAGTTTTTTTCTACGTACTGTATTCACAAATATGTTTTTTTCAATTCCAATTCCTTGAATAATTAAAGAGTGTGAATTAAATGTATGTTCCATTCACATCTGATTTTGAAAACATTATGTCCATAGCCTCAGAGAACTCTAAATTAAAATTCGTAATTAATTGTCAACGTCAAGTTCCCAAACAATCATTCGTGTTCCTGTGAAACCCAGATTTATGCGATAGATGTGATAGATATTCTGAAAGGGTTACTTTACTATTGATCATGTCAATGCGAAAAACATAATAGATACTTACCACGTGCAGAAGTACTATGGTATCATTTTCTTTGGCATTGGAAAGCACGACAATAACTGCAAGAGTGAGTACAATGACACCCCTCATTTCACAAGAATAACTGGCTTCTATTCAATCATATCTTCCTCAGTATTAGCGGAGGTCATTTCAATCGTGAAACTGATTCTTTACAACCTTTGAATCACGAATAACTTGATCGTTCGATCTGCCCAGGGTCGGATTGGGAAAATTTGGCTTTTTGGTCATTATACATCCGTTTGCTATGGAAAAATGTCATCATTACCTTGTCATTTCGCCACTTGTTTTCCGCCCTAGATATTGGAAACGGTATCTGTTCTAGGTATTTCGGAGAATAGCGTTCTAGCTATTCTGTTTTGTTTGTGACATTCGCTCGAAAGAGCGTCTTCAATTATCAAACACTCCTCCCCTTCGCGATTCTTCGACTTTTTGGAATTCTAAGGATAAAAAAAATACGAATCTCAATATATCCACCGATTTGAAACCAGATTCATTGTTGTCTTTTGAAAAGCTTTACCTGTAACTTTGTAATCCAATACATTTTCACCAACTACAATATAAAACGAATAACATCAAATTGGCATCTCCAAAAGAGCGGACGAGCCTAATCATTTTGATAATTGTAAATCGATATCCGGGAATTTTCAATATCGCATTACACGAATTTAAAGTCGAAATTTTGAAATTCAAAATGATTGCACGAAAATGACGGACAAATTTTATGATTTACGATTTTGAGAATATTATTCATTTTCTGTGAGTTTTCAAGGTCGAATTTCAGGTTAAAATTCCAAAATTCAAAATAGCGATTCAAAATAACGGGTAAATTTTGTCATTCACCTGAAAACGACACCTGGGAGATTTTTGGAGTCATACAATACAAATGTTCATTTCATATTTACTTAGCAAACTTATGCAATTCTGGAGACAAAATGATACCATGGTACCATCGAGCGGGAGGTGATTATTTCCGACAACTCTAGACCATCGTGGCATATTTTACAGATACTTCCAAGACATATGTTCCTCCGAAATCACATCTCTTATTTTATCTCGAGCAGTTTCTGTCAGCCATACTTCACAGACTCAGTCAGCCCACTTTTTTTTTTGGAGGGGGAGGAAATCCATTACGGACAAAGTGTGGGACTCCTTGACACAGGTTTACCCACTGAAACCTTCAATCTGTAGGCTCGTCAGGCTGTGGCCTCCGACTACACTCGAGCACTCTGGCACGTTGTATCTTACCTGGTACGATTTTTTTCACCATGTATCCATGGTTCCCGATTGAGTACCGCTTCGACTTCTCCTAGCGACTGCATGTACTGCCGTGGCTACCTTGCGGTGCTGGGGGTTCATCTGGGCGGTCCCTGTCGTTCAACACCCTGAAGAGTCCTCTTCCGATCTCGGAGAACACTCGGAATCATAACTTCTTCGGTGTCCTGAAAGAAACCGAGAGGGCCAAGAGTTGTCCTCATTCCCTTTCGGTGATTCATCTCGTGGTAATTTGTACCCCCGAGCGAGTGAGGAAAAAGGGGCTGGTCTGGCCCTGTGGTGCCCCCTGCACCGGGCTAAGGCTGGTTACTCCGAAATTTCGCCCTGTTTCTCGGAGGCTCCGTTGCGGCACCGTATGTTTTGAGACCCCGGTGTCATACATCCGTTGCCACAGCTTGGATTTAGGTCTGTTTGCCAGAGCTTCGTAAGTCAAGTCGCGGCCACTAACCGTCCCATTCAGTGCGCGGCCGCGGCCCGTTCAGCCATACCACGTGAAGGTGAGGTTGGACTTTAAGGAGCCAGCCCACCCTTGGTAATGGTTATGGTAGCTAGGTGGTGACAGATGCACTACGACCCGAGTAGTTCTATTGCTTCCCTGCGTCTTCTGCTATAGCAGCCTCATGAGCCCGGAGTCCCCTGGGAATTTGTGGATATTGAGGAGATTCAATAGGCTTTTTCATTTAGATGAGAAATGACTAACTTTGTTTACCTGTCAGACCCAACGGCATTGACGGCGATATTTTTTTAAGTTATAAAATATTTCCGAGTTTTCCTATGGATAGTTGACTTGAATTTACATGGAGAAGAAAACTCACCATTAGAAAATATTCGTGTACAATATTTTATCTAAGAATGAAAAGTTTTTGGCGGTATAAAATAGGTAATAAGTACTTAACCTACAAAGGAAGTTACGAACGCCAATGTATGCAGGTGCATTTGTCATGAAGTTGACTGTTGACATAATGTGAAAATACCGCTAATTTTGAACTGAGCCAATCTCAAATTGTTATTTCAAAACTAACCAATGGCTTTTCACTTTCCCAATAACCAATCAGACTTTGGATCTCAAAACGAGTGCATGCGCCTTAAAAAATCATCTGAATGAAAAAGCCTATTATGGTATTTCTCGCACTGTCAGCTAGTATACTTTCAGTTGACGCCTCCCTCCCCAGTGGTCAAGTAATGTAATCCGTTTTGCGGTCCCCCGAGACGATTGAGAACATTTCCAGACTGAATTATGTCTGTCTGTCTGTATGTGTGTCTGTCTGTAATCTTTCACGATAACTGTCGAACCATTTTACAAATCGAGTTGAAATTTAGTGAGCAGATACAGTTCCTGTCCCGAATGCGATCATGAGTTTTTGGCTGTCATCTGTTAAATGGAAGTGTCACTGTTAAAACATGACAGACACTATATCACACGGAACTTGACTTGCAATATGTCATTCGAAAGCCTTCGAAAAACTGTAGCCAGAACAGTCGAAATCACCTCTGACATTTGTCAAAAATAAAAAATGCTAAAGTTCAAAATTTGCCTTTTACTTATTTAAAATGTATCTTTTGAACTAAATTCGGTAGGGAGCAGCACAATAAAAAAATCAAATTAAGTCCGCAGTTGAAGCTTTTCATCGTTTCCCAGTCTGGCGCTACGAATGTTTCATTTTCCTCCAGTGCGTTACCATCCGAGACGGCCGCTCCCTCGGGCGACCCACGGACTAAGACGACCGCTCAATTGACTAGGGTCCAATATCTCACATGGTCAATTGACCGGTGGATTGACTATTGAATTGACCGATAAAATTGACTTCGTACAGCCCTAAAAATGTTTTATTTCAAAATAACCTCCCGAGGCTCGTACCGGTCAAGTTCTGGGATGTCCCGCAGATGATTTTCTTTTTTGATGAACAGCATCGCACTCCACCAGAATGTGAAGGGGTGTTTCTGATTTTTTCTCGCAGAACCTATATGTGCCGTTTTCCTCCAAACCTAGCGTTCTCAGGTGTTCCTTGAGTTGGCGGTGTCCCGTTAGAAACCCGTTAGAAAATTGAGACTCCTCTTGCTGAGGCTGATTAATGCTTTGGATTTGGGTTGTTTTCAACGATTCTTCCTCTTTATTAAGCTTCTTCTAGAAATACGAGTTTCTTAGGCCGCAGAATAGCTCTTGTCTGATCAGTGACGTTGATGCCCCTTTTCGTGCCAGTGCTTCCGCTGGTTCGTTTTCCAGTACTCCGACGTTCCCTGGCACCTAGAAGAGGATTACTTTGTTGTTTCTGACCAATAAATTTTTTTATGAAGGCATTCCTTACAATCTTCCTCCTGCTAATGGGGAAACTCAGCGCATTGATAGCTGTTTCCTTGTTCCTATAGACCCTTTCGAGGTTGAACTAGGTGCACCTTTCGAAAGCATGTATTTCCGCTTGAAATAGGCTTGGGGATTTGCCGACAGATTCGGATATTTTGATGCGAAGCCCAATACGTCTTTTTCAGTTCCCTCGAAGGTTTTATGCCCGCCTGTATACCATTTTATAATGTTTTCTCTTAGTGTGTGGATGGATTATATGCTACCATCTCTTTTATTGCTTATTTCCATGCGAAACTTTTTCTCGAAGCTGAATTTCCGGACATTTTTAAGTCCGACCTTTACCAGCCAGAGATGAACTCCTCATGCAGCTCTCTTTATTACGATGTGGATAGGCGTAAGGTCTAGTATGACTCCTAGTGCTGCTTTTGGAGTTGATATCATTGGTCTCACTATCATGGTATACACATCGTTAGTGAGTTGCTTTGCTATTCAACCAATCCATGATTATTATGACTGGTATCTTGTATATATGTTCTTCCTTGTACATCATAGTGCTCAACTTTTCTCAAACCTATTCTTACGACTATACAGGGCAACCTTTCGTGGAGTCAAAACTTGAAATGAAACTTTTCAGATATATTCAAATCACTTAGAATCAGGAATCTAATTCAATACAGATGCTCATAGGTAATTTCAAGAAATTATGTAGGTGGAGCGTAGGATATCCTTTGTCTTCGTGTACATCGAATATTTCAATTGGGAAATTTATTAAACAAAAGCTCATAGTTCAATGCATAGTACATATTTTATCCAGAAAATCTTGTAGAACACTTTTCAAATAGTATACAGTTTCAAAATAAGCATCTGTTTTTATTTTTGAATTATGTGTATATGTTTGCTAATGAGATTTCATCACTTTGATACAATCATTTAGCACCACTTTCAGTTACCCTTAGCAATACTCAATTTGATCGTTTATACCAAAGTGCATTGGTCCAAAAATACATTTAATATACCATTTTATTGGAAAAATGTTTTATATAGTTGAAGAATTATTTTACTAATTTTGAATAATCTTGATTTCTGTTGTTAGACAATTCTTATATGTGGAAATGAAGTATCATTATTATTTGTATGACCAACCAGTCCATAAACTGAAATATGTATGAGAATTTTCAAAATAGTATTCAGGTGGACTTTCAACTGATTCGGTGGAAGTTAACAGAAAAATGCATTTCAGCAAGCTATCTTCCCTACTTCAGTCATTCATAAAATAACATTAAGAGCTCTAATACATGAATAAATATTGAAATTGAAATATTGGTGGGGAACAAAGAAATACGTGCTTGTTACTGTGTACTTCTACCAAATGTGTATGAAGGTATTGTACATTTCGAAAGACCCGTATGAGTAATCATTTTTGATGATATCAAAGAGAGGAGGAGTTTTACTTGAACTGCAAATATCCATTATTTTCAGATGAGGCCAAAATGATGACCCGCACAGAATAGCAATATTGTGAGTTGCATACGCATTAGGAGATACATTCAAAATTTGCTGTGAATTTGCGGTTTGAGCTTAGATTGGATAAAATACATGATGACCATAAAACGGAAATCCATATTCCATTACCGTTGCTTTCTATACTGCCAGAAACTAGCTAGAAACGTACAATTTATAGTTACTTCAAAAAAACTCAAGGCAAGAACAAATGTGGATAATACCTTATAATTTCAGATTCAACCTTCATTGTCAACTAGCTGACCCGACAGACGTTGTCCTGTCCCCATTTCTTAATTCCCTACAAAATTTCTCCTGGAAACTCTGATCCGTATGGAATTTCATTTTTCCTATGTTTTTCTTTGTGTTGTCCATAGGTTATGCTTTTGACTCTGCCCGCTTCCCGTTATCCCGTTTTCCCCTCATCCCGTTTTTCGTTATCCCCTATCCCTTTTCCCGTCATCCCGTTATCCCATTTTCCTCTTATCCCGTTTTCTCGTTATCCCGTTATGCCATTTCCTGTTTTCCAGTTATCCCATTTTCCCGTCATCCCCTTATCCCGTTTTCCCGTTATTTTGTTCTCCGGTTATCCCGATGTCCCGTTTTTCCATTATACGGTTAACCCGTTATCTCGCCTTTCCGTTATCTTCTCGTTATCCCATTCCCGTTTCCATTTCGGTTCCCGTTTTCCTTCCGTTTCATTCCGTTATCCTTATCCTGTACCATTTCCGTTTCCCGTTTTCCGTTTTCTGTACCCGTTATCGTTATCCTGTATTCCGTTTTCTGTTATGCCGTTTTCCGGTTATTCCCGTGTATCCCGTTATCCCGTTGTCCTGTTTCCCCTTATTCCCGTTATCCCGTTATCACGTTTTACCGTTATCCTGTTATCCCTTTTTCTCCTTATTCCCGTTGTCTCGTATATATATATATATATATATATATATATATATATATATATATATATATATACATCAGTGTCCGCCAAAAAGTATGTAGTATATGGAAAAAAGTTTATTATTGGAGTATTGGCAAAAATATTCTGAGAAAAAGTTTGTGCATGTCTGATTACCTAAAAATCGATTTTGACACATGTCACGTGATCGCTAGTATGGCGGCAAATTGAAAAAAATTGCTATGAAAAGGCGAAAAGTGGAGTGAGATGGAAATATATCAAAAAAAGTTATTTGAAAAAGTTACTTGGAATTCAATTTCATGCACATACACGAAGTTTCAAGAGATAACTCGAAAAATAGCAATTTTTTTTAATATTTTCCCATCTATTAAAAATATCAAATTTTGTTCTTATGAATAGCTTGACTATACTAGAACCTTTGCATTTCAATGATAATGACAGAACTTCTCATTTTCTCCTCACCAAAGGGCACTATATTTAAAAAATAGGATTTTGTCAGAACCCTTGCTGTTACATCGATTCGTATCTAACAGTTATATCAGAATTCCACGACCATTGTGATGGCATGACACTTCAAAAACATGGTGTTTTCCAGATTATAATCAAGTTTCGATGATAATCGTGGATGAGCATTTCACTTCGCACATAAACATGTAAATTATAAGTCTCTTAAATTTGACTCACTATTTCATCTGAATATTTCCACAATTATCATTGGAATGCAAATGTTTCAGTATAGTCAAGCTATTCATGAGAAAAAAAGTGATATTTTCAAAAAAATGGGAAAATATTCAAAAAAAATAGCTATTTCCAATTTTTTCGAATTGTCTCTTGAAACTCCTTTATGTGAATAAAATTGAATTCTAAGTAACTTTTTCAAATAAATTTTCTTGATATCTTGCCATCTTACCCCACTTTTCTCATTTTCATAGCAGTTTTTTTCAATTTGCCGTTATACTAGCGATCACGTTACATGTGTCAAAATCGCTTTTTAGGTAATCGGACATGCACAAATATTTTTTCCAATACTCCAATAATGAACTTTTTTCCCATATGGTACATACTTTCTGGCGGACACTGTATATATATATATATATATATATATATATATATATATATATATATTGTTATATAATGATGATATAACAAATATATTTTGTTATTATTTCACCCCACACTTTGGGTGCCAATTTGTTATGTATTGATAAATTGAATAACAATAGTTGTTGTTATATAATGAAGATTGCTAATAGTTTTTGCTATTCTTTGTGAGCCAAATTGATATTATATAGATAGATATTTTCGCCCTGTATATGTATTATATGCTGTAATAATAATTGTTCTCTCGTCACGCTGCTGCCAATTTTTATCACTTTTCTCACCACGGCTAAGCAACAGTTGGTACGCCTCTTACCTCAGATAGCCGGTTCAGGCAATAGAGCCACTAGCCACTGCTGTCTAATTTCAGTTTATTCAATGGTCATTGTTATGATTGTTGATCATTGTAAGAAAACAAACAACAAAGTATCAAAAAGCAATTATTCAGGAAGACTTAATTTTACCTGGCCTACGAGAAATAACTTATACTAATGTGGATCTACAAATATTCATGGATAATCATTAAAATCAAATCATGCATAGATAGACAGAACCTCACTTTTTCCTTGAGAGTGAATTTTTCTGTTATAGTTCAAAATAAAGTGAAATAAAGTTCTTCAGATGTGAAATACGTTATTTGTGAAATTGTTCAGGACCGGATGTGCACTATTAAAGTTTTTATACCTGCTGGAGAAGTCAGTGTTCAAGATATGCCCTGAAACTGGATCCTTTCTCACTCCAAGCTCTATCAGGAACTCCATTACCATAAATCAGGAACCATACATATGCAGAAATCAGCTTTAGACACTTGGATATGTTGTATAATTAAGGTAATATTGGTTTTGTTCTTCAAATGTTGGAATTATTTCATTTTTCTATCTCTCAAAATGTTGCGTGGCATTCCCTTGTAAATTTATTTTCGATCTCTCTTTTTGGCTTTGTTTGTTCTCCCTTGGATACCAATTTTCCCTTTTCTTTTTCATTTGAATGTTTGAATTCGCGCCCCAAATTGTCACATTTCACTGTTTGGGTTCATCTTATATAATTTATATATACAACTATTTTCCCATTCTTATTACTATGTACATATTTCAATAATAATTGCTTATGACATCACCCCGTTGTTATTCTCTCACAATTTCCAATTTTCCATATGACCATCTATCCCTCGATTTGGCTATTCTCATCAAAAGTTTGTTGTTCTACATTGCTACTTTTAGTTAGCTACAATTTCATATACTTATGTTTAAATTTATAAAGTTGTGTTAGATTCATTTATTATCTATATCATGAAAAAATAGAACTTCCAAAATTATGTAAAAACAATCTCTTGAAACTGATAACTATTTATTAATTATTCTTTTTATGGGTTTTTTCTTTTTAAAACTTATAATTGGCATAACATAACATAACAACATTCCTAAATTTATATTCAATAATTTTCTACTAGTTAGAAAATTTTGAATATCAATTTCTTTATTTATATTTATTAACTTTACTTTGACTAATACTATTTTTCTACTTTCAGAAAACTACTTTGCTGGATTTCCCGAAAAACAAGTTCTACAACGACAACAATTATTTACAACTACTAATATTAAGTTTTATATTTGTAAACATTTTCAATATTGAAAATTCCTCTCAGTTGCCTTGGGTTAACCTTTGTTTTGACCTATAGTTTTTTATATTTTCTTATTTTTATCTGCATTCCTTTTAATTCTTATATTTACTTTATATATTATTTCTTGCATATCTCTTTCATTCATAATCCATTCTCTTTCAGGCATTCTTCCTGTCATAATGTATACAGGACATTCGTAATAGTACTAGGTAGTTCATTGAAATATTTTCTTCATCTCTATGTTTTCATCCTATGTTTTATGATTTTGTTGCGATGTCAATCTCAAATATTTTATTACCTCCTGTATATATCTTTCTGTTGGGTTTGATGCTGGATGTCTAATGCTAGTAAAATTTAATTGTATTCCCACACTCTGTGAAAAATTCTTCATTTGCTCATTAGTAAAATAGGTGGCATTGTCTAAAATAATTTGTTCTGGTTTACCTACTTCTACCATGAATTTTGTTAAAAGATTTTTAACAGTTTTAAAATTAGACCTTTTTGTAGAGTATATTTAATAATTTTGAAAAATTATCCACTATTACAAATATATGTTTATTATTATTGTGAGTTGGTATCAAATTATAACAAAATCTATTGATATTATTTGTAAAGGTTTTGTTGTAATAATACTTTTTGTTTCATTTTTATTAATTATATTTTTATGTTTACTTAATTGACAAACTTGACATATGGCTACAATTTTTTTAGTTAATTCCAAATCTTGTGAACTTATATAGTTTTCTCTAAATATTAACCAAACTTTTCTAATCCCTATATGTATGTATTTCTGATGTATATATGTAATCACCTGTTCTGCCAATTCCTTTGTGATAACGTATAGTTCTTCATCATTTACTATTTTTATTATAATACCATTTTAATTTGCACTGATCTTGCCTAGTTTGATTGTCAGAAAACAAACCTATATTATTTTTAAAAACATTTATCCCTATTTTTACCTGTCTAGGAGTATGTGTTTTCCCATCTCCATTCTCGTTAAAGTGTCTGTGATGAAATTTTGTTTTCCTGGTATATGCCTAATTTCAAATTTATATTCTTGCAATAATAATGCCCATCTATGTACCCTATTACTTGCGTATCTGCAATTTACAATTGACATAGGTGCTTCATGATCAGTTTCAATATAGAATTTGGCCCCTAGTAAATAAAATCTTAATTTAGTAATACAAAATATAACACTTGCCAGTTCTAATTCTGTAACAGTGTAATTTTTTTCATGTTTTTTAGTGATTCTGGAAACAAATTATATTGGAACTTCTTTTCCATTTTGTACTTGTATCAAAACTCCTGCAAATCTTGACATAGATGCATCAGTTCTCAATACAAAAGGTTCATCATAGTTTGGATGAAATATTTTTAATTTTTGAATAAATATGTCCTTTAATTCGGAAAATGCTTTTTCCTGTTCGTCTCCCCATTTCCACTTAACATTCTTTTTTTAAAGTAATATCAATGGTAATTCTTTATTGCTTAAGTCTGGAATTAATTTTTTTAAATAATTCAGTATCCCTAAAAATCCTCTAAGAGTTCTTAAATTATATGGCCTGACATACTCTCTTATGGTTTTAATTCTTTCAGGATCCATTTCTACACTTTTTCATTATTTTGTAACCTAGATAACTTATTTCCTGTTGAAAAAAATCACATTTATCTATATTTATTTTAAGCCCTGCTTCATCTATATTTGAAATACTTTTTCCAAATGTTCTTTATGCATTGTTTCATTTTCAGAATATATTAATATGTCATCAATGTAATGTAAAGCAAAATTTTCATACTTGTCAAGTATTTTATGTAATACTCGTTCTAAAGCTGGACAAGCCGATTGTAAACCATATGGAACAATACAAAACACCTTCTATAGAAAAACCCGTATAATTTCTAGAATTTTCATGTAGTGGTATTAACCAAAAACTGTGTTTCAAATCTATTTTAGAAAATATTTTTGCATTTGTGATTTTACCAAAAATAGTTTCTATATTCAAAGGAGATTCATATTGTGGAATTGTTATTTTATTTAGTTCTCTAGCATCTAAGCATAATCTAAGCTCACCATTCTTTTTTACAACTACTACTATTGAATCCTTTATGTGAAGAAAACCGTTTAATTCGATTTTTCTACTACGATAGGGTTGATGTAATTACTGTTACTTCTTTCTATTATACCTTGTTTTACCATTTTCTCTAATTCATCTTTAACTTGTTCTCGGTACTTATAAGGAATTGGATAGTTTTTTTATTTGAATTTTTCTGTTTCTTTTACTTCTATATTGTGTACATACTCTTTTGCAGCTCTTGATTCATACATAATCAACTTATTATATTTATTTAATAATTCATCAATATACCTTTTATATTTATCATTACATTTATATTTCATTTCATTTATTCCATCTTCATCTTCATCATAATTATTTTCATATCTCTCATTCATACCCTTTGTACACAACATTTTTTTATTTTCACTTATTTCAGTTTTTTCTTCATAAAATTCAAAACATTTTCCATCCATTTCCAATTTTTTTTTATAATAGTCAATCTTGGCTTTTACTTTTTACAATTGATCAGTACCTATAATTACATCAAACTCCATATCTTTAACTACTAATAGTTGTAATTCAATATTCCTCTCATCAATCTCCAATTTTAAATTTACATATTGATTTGATTCAGCTAGTTTTTTCCCATTTATACCCACTAAATTTATTTTTATTAATTTCAAAAATTTTATTATTAAATTTCTTTTCCTTTTAATATTAATCCTATATTTTGTTCATTTTCCATATTTTCATCTTTCATTATAAATTCTATCGGGTATTGGTAATTTGTGTTTTCCAGCCTAATATATGGTTTTCCTAGCAAAAATTTTGTTCTGCCTGACTAGTTGTGGGAACATTTATTTGATTGATTTCCCCACTTGACAATACTTGTCCCTCTCTTTCGTGCAAATTTTCCGCACTTTGACACCTCCTATTTAAATATACCCGTCTTGTATTGTCGTTTGTTTGATTGTTATTTCTTTCGGTATTTTGTGGTTGTCTGTTGTAATATATCCTTTGTCCCTGAAATTGTTGAGGGTAATTCTGATTGTTATTATTGTAATTATTCCTATTATGGCTATAATTGTTATTGAAATTCTGATTTCTTTGATAACCTTGATTTTGGTTATTTTGCCTGTCATTATTTCTATTTCTATCATAGTTATTATTATTAAATATATTATTCCTATTATTATTTTGGTTCATAAACCTATTATTCTGATTGTTTACATTCCTATAGTTATTTTGATTACTTCTTCGATAATCATTGTTGTTGTATTGTAAATTCCTTTGTTGGTTATTGTTATCCCAACTTCTATACGATAATGTCCTCTCCAACCTCAATAAATATTGACTAAGTCTCTCCATACTTTTGATCTCATGCATGTTTATGACTTCAAAGATTGCTTGTTAAAATGCCTACTGATATTCCCTACTATTTCTTCCTCTCTCATTACCGGATCTAAATACTGTGCCATTGCAAACATTTGGATTGCATAATTGTTGTAGTTCATACTCCTCTTTTCATCAAATTTTCCAAATTGTAATTTGTCTCTGATGCTTGATTGTGCATTTTCTCCCCAATATTGTTTCAAAAATTAATTTTCAAAATCTTGAGAAGAATTGATATTCTTTTCCTGGCTATTCCACAAGGTTATTAAACAAATACTGTCTAATAATCCTTTCAATTCCTCTATATCATTAATAGTCTAGTTTTGTTTTTTATTATTTCAATAAAAGTGATGGGATGTAATTTTTTTATGTTGCCCTCAAATTTATTATTTATTTGTATTCCATAACAATTGTTGATGATTCTACTCTCTAGATTATTGTCTGTTATTCTTAATTCTAATGATTTTATCTTTTCTTCCACTTTTTTATCAAGAGTACTTATTTCATTTTTAACTCTTTCTTGTTTACTATTCATATCTAATTTCATGTTTTTCCCCTTTTTATTTATAGTGGATACTTCTTGTGTTATTCCACATAAAATTCCTCATTTTGTTGTCCTATTTAGTTTCTAATTGTTTGTGAGCTTCCAACAATTCCTTTTTACTTTGTTGAGATTTAGTTTGTATTTTGTTTTCTATACTTTCTATATTTTTTTTCATATTCTTTATATTTTCTTTACATTTTCTCTCAATCTTATTCCATACTCGCTGTGTTTTCTTTCAACTCTTTCATTTCATTTGACAAACTTTCTTTCATTTCATTCTTCATATTCCTATTTTTTCTTCCATTCTTTCCTCCATTCTTCCCATACTTTCTCTCATTCCATCATTCATTCTTTCTATTTGCTCTTTCATTTCATTTTTTATACTTCCCATATTTTCATTAATTTTTTCTGACTTTTCATTCATTTTTTCTATTTGCTCTTTCATTTCATTTTATTCATTTTTCATTTTCTTTTTCTTTATTCTTTTTAAAAATTTTTCTAACATTTTATTACTCTCCATTTGTGTACTCTCACTTTTTATTTCTATCCCTCTCACTTTACTACTCTCTCCTTCTTCCTGATCACACCTCCCTCTACCTTCTGCACCTTCTTCCAAACCAACTTTCTTACCATCTCTCAAATCCATTTTTTATTCACCAATATTTAGCCTTTACTTTGCCACTACGTTGCGATAAATATTAAGAAATAATATATTTCCCTTACTCGCCCTTACTCTGCCTTGAAATGATATATTGCCCTTACTTTGCCACTACGTTGCGGCCCAAATTGTTATATAATGATGATATAACAAATATATTTTGTTATTATTTCACCCCACACTTTGGGTGCCAATTTGTTATGTATTGATAAATTGAATAACAATAGTTGTTGTTATATAATGAAGATTGCTAATAGTTTTTGCTATTCTTTGTGAGCCAAATTGATATTATATAGATAGATATTTTCGCCCTGTATATGTATTATATGCTGTAATAATAATTGCTAGCGAACGTCACTGTTCTCTCGTCACGCTGCTGCCAATTGTTATCACTTTTCTCACCACGGCTAAGCAACAGTTGGTACGCCTCTTACCTCAGATAGCCGGTTCAGGCAATAGAGCCACTAGCCACTGCTGTGTAATTTCAGTTTATTCAATGGTCATTGTTATGATTGTTGATCATTGTAAGAAAACAAACAACAGAGTATCAAAAAGCAATTATTTCCTTTATTCAGGAAGACTTAATTTTACTGGCCTACGAGAAATAACTTATACTAATGTGAATCTACAAATATTCACGGATAATCATTAAAATCAAATCATGGATAGATAGACAGAACCTCACTTTTTCCTTGAGAGTGAATTTTTCTGTTATAGTTCAAAATAAAGTGAAATAAAGTTCTCCAGATGTGAAATACGTTATTTGTGAAATTGTTCAGGACCGGATTTTTTTTTTTTTTTATATGTTCTGGTTCCCACGAAAAGGGATATCCTGTAATGTTCAGAGAACATCGTGGGAACCAAGGGAAAGAAGGTAGGAGTTGGTGTTTTTCTTAAATTTCTGGAGGTTGTATGCCTCGGGGAACACCTCCCTAGGCAATGAGTTCCAAAGCCTCGCAGTTCGTTGGATGAATGAGTCTTTGGAAAGTGATGTTCTGCAGGTCTCCAAAGTGACCACGAAGGGGTGTGAAGACTGAACTTGACGGGTTAATCTCGAAGAGACTGCCAAAGATATGCCCTGAAACTGGATCCTTTCTCACTCCAAGCTCTATCAGGAACTCCAATACCATAAATCAGGAACCATATATATGCAGAAATCAGCTTTAGACACTTGGATATGTTTTATAATTGAGGTAATATTGGTTTTGTTCTTCAGATGTTGGAATTATTTCATTTTTCTTCCTCTCAAAATGTTGCGTGTCATTCCCTTGTAAATTTATTTTCGATCTCTCTTTTTGGCTTTGTTTGTTCTCCCTTGGATACCGATTTTCCCCTCTTCTTTTCAATTTGAATGTTTGAATTCGCGCACCAAATTGTCACATTTCACTGTTTGGGTTCATCTTATATAATTTATACATACAACTATTTTCCCATTCTTATTACTATGTACATATTTCAATGATAATTGCTTATGACATCACCCCGTTGTTATTCTCTCACAATTTCCAATTTTCCATATGACCATCTATTCCCTGATTGGCTATTCTCATCAAGAAGTTTGCTGTTCTACCATTGGCTACTTTTAGTTAGCTACAATTTCATATACTGTATGTTTCAAATTTATAAATGTGTTGATCACTTTTTATTCATGAAAATTTTGTAAATGTAGACTTTTTGTTGTCTTTTTACCAATTATGGGTTAGAATCATTATGACAGTGTATGAAATTGATTGTGTTATAGTATTTTGACATTTTTATCTATCCATATTATACATAGGCTTACAAATAAATAGAACTTCCAAAATTATGTAAAAACAATCTCTTGAAACTAATAACTATTTATTAATTATTCTTTTTATGGGTTTTTTCTTTTTAAAACTTATAATTGGCATAACATAACATAACAATATATATATATATATATATATATATATATATATATTTATATATATGTATATATATATATATATATTTACATAGATATATATAAATGAAAGGTACCTTGTTTTTTGGCCAGATAGGTTCCAGAGGGTCCAAGGATCATCATATCAAAAATTCACTAGGACCCCTTCCTACCCATTGAAAAAGTTTTTAGTTCAACCGTATATCTCTGACTCTAGCGTCGCTTTCATTTGTGGTTTGATTTTTGACGTTGTCACATCCGTTAATCAACGGATGCGTCACCTCCAAAAATGGCAACAATGTTGCCTCGAGAATATTTTCAATGCAGGGCACATCGTTCATTATTGTGCGAACGTTCCACCAAAAATAGAGGGCTTATGATGATCGCAGTTAAATATGGATGACGTTATTTCCGTATGAGTGACTGCCACAACGACATGTTCATATCACCGAATGAGAGTAGGACCCAGATAAAATGAAAATGACAAACAGTGAAACGTTCGAAACCTTCATTTTTTTATGAAATGTAGAGTCGATTTGTGAGTTCCATTGCTGTTTGTTTCATTGAATTGGATGAAATTCATCCACAATTAGACTATAAGTGGAAACTGATTTTTTCCTGATCAATTTCCAGAAAAACAAAAATTGTGTACATGCCACCGGTATTCTCAGACTTCAAGCCATGAACAAAATAACGAATATAATGCCAATACTTAATTGTTGCTCTTGATAAGGTGAATACGTGGTTGGATTATGGCACTCATTTCTGGAACACTCTAAGTACGCTATAAAATTTGTCATATGGTACCATAATGCTAGTTTTTGTGATCACATAAGCTTTCTTTCCGAACAAATAACATTTATTGTGGTCAAATAAAAATGAAATATCAATGTCCCAGACATTATTGTTGAAAAATGGCCCAAACAATTTTTTTTTCAAATCTGAAGCACAGCATAGTTTACCTTGATTATTTATCGTGTCTCCTCAGTTCAAGTACAATAATTCTGAAATTGAAACGATTGACCTCATTCACACATTCGTGATTCTGTACTCCATTTTACCCTATGATTTTCATCCATTCTACTTTTGAAATGTAATTGGGAAACTGTGATTACTTCAGGATCGATGTTTCAGTTCATTTCGAGTTTTACGCTGACCTTAAGTTCACCACGCCCATTTTATTTTGTAAAAAGTGACATTTTCTTCTAAAAAATATTCCATTATTGAAAGCGTAACATTTAGCGTAACAAGATTATAAAATCAGATGTGGAATCATCCGCGACTAGATGACGATTTTTCTGTATGAGTAAAAGCCAAAACATTTCAATCCTTATTTAAATGTCACCGAATGAGAGTAGGACCCAGATAAAATAGAAATGACGAACTTTCGAAACCCTGATTTTTTTTATAAAATGTAAACTCGATTTGTTAGTTCCAATGCTGTTTGTCTCATTGAATTGGATCAGATCTATCCACAATTAAACTATACGTGGAAACTGATTATTTCCGGATCCAAATACGTTCCTCAGGCTCCATATCATGAACAAAACAACAAACATTCTACTTTAAAGAAATGTAATGACAATACTCAATTGTTGCTTTTGATAAGATGAATACGTGGTTGAAATTATGGCACTCATTTCTGGAACATGATACCATAGTGATATATATATATATATATATATATATATATATATATATATATATATATGAAGGTGTGAAGGTTAGACGACTGTCTAAGTTAAAGAAGAATCCTTTTTAAATTCCGGTATGCAGTCAACAAGGGGATGGAAAATGAAGTGAACTCTTTTTTCTATTCAAGCTTTCGAGTCATTCATTGTCTCTTCATCAGGAACTCTACAATGAATTAAAATTGAACATTATTAATTTGAAAAACGATTCGGTATGTGTGTACTTACGAAAGTGAGGTTAAAAATCCCTTTCACTTGCCGCAATTTATAAAATACCATGTCACAACAAACAACACTCTTGGTATAGTCATATATAGTTGAAAATTTGATCAAAATTGATCATGATTACTTAAACATAATTGTACAAATATTTTCAAATTCAAATGGGCTCTTATGGAGGTCATGTTGGATTCAAGAGGAAGTGGTGAATGATGAATGACAATTGAAGTATTAATGAAGTTGACAATTGACAAGTATGACAAATTGATATTAGACTTGTTGCCAACATACAATGAGGTGAAAAATAATACCACCAAACGATCAAGGGTACCAACTTAATGTTTATTGAAACGATTTTGGTATGTCTCATAAGGAGAATGACAGAGTAAATATGAGCTTCAGAAGAGGTGAGAAATTCCAATACCAACAATTCAAGGGTACCAATTTATGTTTACAGAATTGAGTTTTGGTCCGTCTCATAAGAAGACCGACTGAGTAAATATGAATAGATTATGCTGAGATTATCAATGTCAGTTCTAGAATTCATTGAATTAGGTTCTTTGAAAATTTGTGTCATTTCGAGAAAAGTTTTTTTTTAAATTAGATTCATGTTCTAGATATTCACATTATCATAATCTGGGTTATGGTTAGGAGCAATGGTGTGATGAGCTAATGAACACGTTTTTCTTTTAATTTCTGATATTGCTTTTATGGGAGGTAATTCTGTCTTTCAATTTTCTTTTGGTTTGGCCAATGTACTTCTTTTCACATTGAGAACACGGGATACAATAAACCAAATTCGAATTGTCTAATAGAGGATCTTTGTCTTCTAACTTTGAAAAAATATTGTTTAAAACGATTTGGTTTTTGTAAGCAATTTTGATGTTAGGAATCTTGGAAAATAATTTGTTGAATTTATAATTTAAAGATTCTATATGTGGCAATGTAAGGTAAAAAGTTGGTTGTAAATTGTTATCATTTGAATTAATTATATTATTATTATTACTATTATTGTTTGGGTGATCAATATCAATGGAAGACCTACTGAAAATCAATTTATAAACAAGTTTTCGTGGGTAACCACTATTAATGAATAGTTGCAAAAGTTTTTATGGACTAATAGTTCGTAATGAAGGGTGACTCGTTTTAATTACTTTGTCTTTCATGCACAAAACCAGATTTATCTTTTGTCTGTGTCGATGATATGATTCGTAATGTAAGAATCTTCCTGAAGCACCTGGTTTGGTGTATTTTCCATCCCCTTGTTGACTGCATACCCGAATTCAAAAAGGATTCTTCTATATATATATATATATATATATATATATATATATATATATATATATATATCAAACATTTCTCAATGTTAAGAACGTCGCATAGTCTTTTCATGTGAGTAAAAAGATACAGTCCAAGTTTCTTAGAAAAATGAGTTTTTTTTTCAATGAATATCCTGTATTTCGAGAAATCCTGTAATTTATCCTGTAATTTATAATATACAGTTTGAGGAGTCCGAGATATTGTCATCAATATCAGCATAGGTCTCCGGACTCGTTTGACGACTACATACTTTTGAATATTCGGATTTCATTGATACCCATATACTCCATCGGAGAGAGAAATGGGCTATTTTCGAACAACTCTCCGTAATGAAAAAAGCTATAATGGGGGTGGTTTGAACTAATGCATTAGAAATCAATGGATGTTATGCAATTTTTTGGATTTTCATATTATACTACATGAATTAACTCGTTATCACACCACTCCAGAGGTGGAGTTGCCGATGCCTTTTTTATAGTAATATCCCCCGAAGGCCTATTCCACTATGTATGGATAAATTACGCTGAACACGTTTCCCTAATATTCTAAATGTATTCTGCGATGATGAGCTGTTATTGAAAGAAACATAAAAAAAAATTTGCTGCCCATTTTCATGGTATCATGATAAAAAAGTCGAGTATGTCTCCAATTTGGTCGTATTTCGTGAACAGTAATATATATTAAAGAAAATATCAGTCTCATTCCCAGAAAATTCACAGAAACGGGTTATCGGAGTGTTTTATCGTTTTCAGAGGGAATAAAATGAAATGTCTTGAAAAATAATTATCTGAACGAAGATTGTTGTAATGATTTATTGTTCTATGATTTGAATACCAACATCATCTGAAGTTCTTCTATGAGCAGCATCGGAAATGAATCCAAAAAGACACGTCGAAGGAAAATGAACGTCACGCTGGTATCTTGCATATCACAAAAACCACAAAACACTCGCAATATGTGCACAAGTTCCTAATGTTCTTGAACCAGACTTGCAGGTTCAGTAATAACCAATAATGGGAGGATCGTCGTCATTTAGTTCTATGTGTTAGGCAATCCATAACATATATTTTATTGCATTTCGAAACCCAGAAAATGTCCGGAATCTTATGAGGCTTTCTTCTTCCGAAACATGCAATTTCAATATATATTATTCGTTCCTCTGGCGTTTGTCCTGAATATAAGGTATCTGATACACCCCAATAGTCAGCAGAATCAAATATTCCATCGTCAGGCGTGGAAAGTTTCGAACGTGGGTGTGGTCCAATTGCACCCATCGATCAATCTTATTTTGTAGGTGTTCAGCTTCAATTTTGGCTTGAATAACATTAACTTCATTAAAGCGCTCTAATATTCATCTAGCAAAGTGAATATCGGTCCCTGGAATTGTTATCAATCGATGGAACTGATTTTCCAACGAACCAGCTATGCGATAGAAGTCACCCAAGTTCACAACATGTGATATTCATTTGAAATGTCTTTAAGCAGGTTTTTTTATACTCATTCATGTTTTTCATGTGAAATATATTGAAGTACAACTGAAAATTAGTTCATTGAATAAATATCCAAAAAAGAAGACTATCGCGGACTTTCTTGTAGAATGTTGGGAAGTATAATACCCCCACCATTCATTTGTTGATTGTAGGCCAAATATCCCATTCCTAGGTTTTTGTCGGCTTCATTGGAAAATATCCTCCATTTTGTAGAAACCCCACATTTCACAGAAATCATATAAAATATTTCTTTGGAAACAGGGCTTTCAAATGAAAGACATTTCATTCACCATGTATATAAGGTATTGCATTTTTGAATAGGTACCGCACTAATCTACTCTGAATATTTTTTAACAAGAAGAATTGTTCGAAGATAGCCCATTTCTGTCTCCGATGAGTATCAATAAAATTCATAAGTATGTAGCCGACAAACGAATCCGTAGACCTTTGCTGATATTGATGACAATATCTCGGACACAAACCGTACATTATATCAAAAGTTCATGAAAATGATCCGTTTTTTTCTCGAAATACAAGGTATTCATTGAAAAAAAAAAGAATGTTTTTGAAAAACTTGGACTGTATCTTTTTAGTTACTCTGTCATTATGAAATAATTATGCGACGTTCTTAACATTGATTGACATGCTCTCTCCTATCCGATCCAAAAAACCATTGGTTGACGTACCCCTATTTTGGAACCACCCTGTATAAAAAAAAGTCAAATAACTTCGATCGAGATTGAGGGATTTTATTCAGGATAAATTAAATCTTCAATTCTCATCAGAGAACTCACACTAGTTGGTTGAGAATGATTCAAATTTCAATTTTTTTTATTATCCTTGTAGAGCACAAAACTAAAAAGTATAATGGATACGAGATCAACGTGACATTGTAGCATCATTGAGGCATTATATTCCCAGAATAAATAGGCGTAGGGTAGATCACATACCTAAAGCCTGGAGGGAGGCTGCAGTGGTGTTCAAACCAAAGACTGGGAGACATACATCAGACGAACCAAAGTCCTATCACCCCATCAGTCTCACCTCCTTTCTCCTGGAAACAATGGAGAAACTTATAGACTCTTATATGAGGAGTGAAATCGTTTTGGACAGACCGCATCACAAAAAACAGTTCGACTATCAATCGGGAAAATCAACGATTAATACTCTAGAATGCTTAGTTGAAAGCATTGAAAAGAAATAATTGGTCAAAGAAATGGCTCTATATGCATTCATAGATATAGGGGGTGCTTTCGATAACACCTCACATGACTCCATCATCAGATCGCTAGAGGAAAGGGATATAAACACCTCACTGATCAGATGGATACATGCAATGCTGAAAAGCAGAATCATTGTAGCTGCTCTCGCAGAGGAAAAGGTCAGAATGACAGCGGAAAAAGGTTGTCCTCAAGGCGGGGTCCTATCGCCTTTGCTGTGGTCACTGACCTAGGATAATCTGATGGTGAAGCTACATGAATCTGAAATTACAACTCAAGGTTACGCCGATGACCTGGTTGCCATTATTAGGGGCAAACATGACGGGATGATATTCAATCGCATGCAAACTGCCCTGACTATAATCAGAAGCTGGTGCGCAAAGGAGGGACTGAATGTAAACCTAGCAACAGTGCTGGTTCTATTCACAAAGAGGCGTAAGTACGAACTGAAAGCCCCAACCCTGAATGGAACTCAGGTAACTTTTTCCAATGAAGTCAAATACCTGGGCGTCATAATCGACCAGAGACTAACATGGAACAGTCATATTAAAAACATTTTTCCAAGGCTACAGCCGCAGAGTTTTTGGCAAGGCATGGGGTTTGAAGCCGAAAATGATATACTGGTTATATTAAACGATTATCAAGCCCATGGTCACCAATGCTTCTTTAGTATGGTGGCCAAAAACCCAACAGCACTCGGCACAAATCAAGCTGCTGAAAGTGCAGCGGTTAGCCTGTCTGGGAATCAGGGGCAATATTCACGTGCCCCACTGCAGTATCAGAGGTAATGCTGAATCTTCCGCCACTGCACTTGTGTGTAATGAAAGAAGCGGCAAAAAGTGTCTTCAGACTGCACCAGGCAACAAACTTCAAGGCTGGAAATCTGATTGGATATCTGAAGATTCTGGAAAATATCCCCCTAGAATCCAGGTACAAGCCATCAGATATTATGCCAGCTAGGCACGACTGTGAAGTGGATTATGAAGTGGTTATAAACAACGAACGGGCCTCAACTAGGAAGGGATGCATCAGTATGGTATACTGATGGTTCCAAAATGGACGGAAGGGCTGAAGTGGGAGTAACGGGTGCTACTTTAAGGCTATCAAAATCCCTAGGCAAAGCCCCCAACAATTTCTTGAAGCAGAAACTCATGCTAAAGGAATTTGCGCCCAAGAATGCTTCGAAAGAGGCTTCAGGGGGGCAAAGATCTACATCCTATCGGACAGCCAAGCAGCATTGAAAGCTCTTAAGTCACACACTTGTGAGTCCAGACTGACTTGGGACTGCAAACTCTTCCTAAGACAACTGGCTATGAATAATCAGGTTACTCTGATGTGGGTGCCAGGTCACAAGGAAATAAAAAACAATGAAGAAGCGGACAGCTTTGCCAAGGAAGGCGCAAACACTCAATTTTCTGGCCCGGAACCCTTTCCAAAGCCGACATCAACGAAAAGTTTCGGTGCTGGGAAGCTGACCAAATTAAAACCCACTTGAATAAGGTTCCAGGGCAAAGACAAGCAAAAAGGCTTCTGAGCCCGTCGCCAACGAAAGATGAACAGCTTCTCAAGTTGGACAAGAAAGACTTGAAACTGGTAACGGGACTGCTCACCGGACATTGTCCTCTGAGGTATCACCTCAAAAAAATTTATAGATCAGACAGTGAACTGTGCCGTTACTGCAAGAACTTTGATGAAACTTCAGAACACCTGCTTTGCGACTGCCAAGTGCTGTTTTGCAAAAGGCTGAAGTTCCTTGAAGGGGTTTCACTAACGCCTTCAGACATCAGGAACTTAGCTCCCAGGAAACTGGTACGCTTCGCACGGAGTCTCGGAATCCCGCGTCTTGAATAGATGAAGGGTAATGTACAAAAGATCTTACAGGTCGAGGTATGGACAGGCTTCCATCAATCTTTACGATGTTTACCCTTGTATCGTTTTTGTGTATATTTTAGAGAGCATGAAGTAGACAAAATACTTTGCCGAAATGCATTGCTATTTTCTTTCCTAGAAATAAATGCTTCTCACTGTGGAGCAGACTTAATTTTTTCTACTAATTAATTAGAACTCCACCTGGCATGGACTACTTTCATAATCTTTCTTTTTTTTTTCATGTTCATCTAGCATCTGTACAGTTTACACAGAATGGATGAAACAACCAATTAATTTTTCAAAATGAAGTGGGGATATAAGCTTCTGTTGAACTTACCTTCATCCATTGGGGTATTCGCCGAATTGAATGGATTATTGCATGTACCAATATATGTTCGAAATATTACTGTATTGAAATTTTTTATTCTGAACAAGATTTATGTTGTAGATATTCTTGTTGTTTATCATTAATGTATTGAATGGATTATTTCATTTACCAAATATTACCTATTGTATTGATATTTGTATTTCATCTTTCTAACTAGATTTATGATGCAGATATTCTTGATGTTGAAATTCATCATGAATGGTTATTGAGATAATGATATTCCAAATATTACTGAATTAATACTCGTTTTAACGAAATTTAAGATGTAGATATTCTTGATATTACTAGTCATCATGAATGTATTGAATGGATTACTGCATGTAACAATACATGTTCCGATACTTTCTTTTAACTTTTTTACAATATGTACAATGAAGATATTCTCGATGTTCGGTGATTATTTAGATATAATCATATAGGCATTATACTGTTAACTTAGGCTTTGTCTGTTTTTATTATAATATAAATAAAATCATATTATGTACCTGGTAGTGTTTCTTTTATGTGCTGAGTCAAATATTTATTAAGTTCGAACTACTGAAAATATAATTAATAATTCAGAAATGAATAGACTTGAAGTATACTCACACAGATTTCGTAAATTTTTTGCAAAATTGTTATTTATTTATTTCACACCAACTCTTTGTTGAGGGATACTAATTCAAAGGTAAAGATGTTTACTCATCCATTTTTTACAAATACAATTTTACATTTTCTAAAGCCAAAAATTACCCTAGGGCCCTGCTAGAGGACTTTTGTACCCATCAGGGATGGCTTTGAAAATGTCCCTATGGTTACAAAGCTATAGAAAAAAAATGTATTACTGAAGATATTGTGTTGAGGAAAAAACTATGGCATTTCGTATCATCCCTGTAGGAACTTGGCATTCATGAAGAGAATGTGACAACAAATCTCACAAAACTTTGACATAATACTGCACATTCTAGTTATTCAAAATATTGTTGAGTTTCAATCGATCAAGATTAATGGAACAAACTAAAAACCAGTGGAAAGTACAAAGCCTCTGTTATTTCTAAAATCAATCCAGAGGTACTAAACAATAAGCTATAAATTCGTATAAATCTTTGTTTTGGCATTTTAAAAGTTGGCTCAAACCTCTCATAAGATCTTCTTGAAATATTCAAGGTCGAAAAAATCGGTTTTTCGTAAATATATAGCTTCCTATGTTTTAAATGATATTTGCATTCATGAGAGAAGTTGTAGAGCATAAAATTCTCTGAAAATTGTGTTGCAATTAGTTTTTTATACATCCAACCGTTTTTGAGATAGAGGGCAAAGAGTGCGGAGCGCTCAGTCTTACATGTCATAAAGCAAAGTCAACCGTGAATCCCATAACATAGTACGGCTAATAAAGTTAATTATTCAGTTATTCGTTAGTGCAGCAGCTCATCAACATATGAATCGTGTCTACTACTAGATTCAAACTTGGTTAGAAAACGATTTAGAACCCCGGGAATGGGGTTGGGTACTACAAAATGAAATGCTGGAACCGACAACTTCGCCCTCTTTCTCAAAAACGGTTGAACGTATAAAAAATTGCTTCAAACAAAATTTGTAGATAATTTTATGCTCTACATAATGAATGCAAATATCATTGAAAGCATAGGTAGTGCGATATTTACGAAAAACCAATTTTTACGACATTTGACCTTGAATATCTTAAGACGTGGACACGAGACTTATGAGAGAGCTTTGAGCCAACTTTTTAAATACCAAAACGAAGGTTTATAGCTTATTCTCTTCCATTCCAAGGTGAAACCCCTTACGTGACTGGATTAGATAGGCTTATTTTATTGTCAGAAGGAATGAATGTTATCGACAAAGACGTTAAAGAATTACATATTAGAGCGAAGTAGAAGAACAATAAAAACGACAAATGGTAATGGTACATACTGATAAGAATTTCTATAAGTTGAATGAATAAGATAAGTAAGATTGATAACAGGGTTTGATGTTGAGAAATATTTTCAATCAATCAATCAAAAATATGCTTTAGTGTCGAAGACATAAATCTTATTGACAAAGCTTGCACTACAAATACTAAAAATATAGATATTTTACAATTGTTTGTTAGATTCTAATGAAAGAAAATAGCATACATTTAAATATTCGACATAGGACATTAAATTAACAATAAGCATTAGGTACCCACAATATAGTTAAAAAGAATTGATAAATATTTTTAGAAACACACAAACAATCAAAAATACTATCTGTGTTACCACCAAGATAACACACGGTAAATATAAAGTAAAAATAAATATAATTGAATATCACATTGTCAAGATTAAAAATAACTAAGCACATTATTTATTTTGAAATAATACCATTATTTGGTTAAAAGTAACTAGTCAATTAATCAAAATATCACATAAAAATTTATGTATGGTTGAATAATATATATTAAAAAATATAAAAATGTTAACTAATAGGACCACTTATGTTTTTATTGAGGAAATCTTGAACTTCGTAGAATACTTCATCCATAAGAATGGGTTTCACCGATTTCCTGAATAAATGGAGGGATTCAATGGTTTTGATTCTGGCTGGAAGATGTTTATATAGTTTTACAGCATTATACATAATGGATAGGATCTATGTGTGATTGTTTGAAGAAAGGTTGTAGATGTGTTAGTTTGTGAGTGTCAAAAAGTTTCATGTGAAATGCAAAGTGAGGTGCTTAGAGTGGAAGAAACGCTAGATTGTACCTGCAAGTTGCTTATATGTATATAAATAAATACAGTAACATTACTTTCGATAAAAAATTAAATTGGAAAATCAAGTTTTATTTTTCATATAAACAAATTTCATGCAACATTTTGTTAAATTAAACATAGGGCAAATGTGGCCAGCGTTCAAAACTGCCTGTCCTTCATTGATGAGTTTGGAGTAGTCTCCAAATACATGAACAACTTGTCTATTCCTAGGTAGAAATCCATTTGAATGTATCTAAAAAATATATAATATCAATAAATAAGATTGTAATTGATCAGTTATATACCTGCAAAACTCGAAAGAAAATGAACATTAAAGTCAATGCACCAAAACTCCAGAACAAATCTAAAACCCAAAATGAACAAGTTAGGAAAATTGAGAATTTCAGCAAATAAGGGTATTGTCATGTCTTCAATCGCACAAATAGATCTCTATTAAAAGTTTCTCAGTCACAATATATTATCCACCACTTCACCAAAAAGTTCTGAATGTTATTAAACGCACAAATGAAAATGTAAACACAACATTCAAATATTACTGGAACCTACTCATTGCCGCCATTTGTAGAAAATGGTGGCGCCCTCATCGGTCGATTTCCTTCCCAATAGCGAGGGCTGATTGTTATTATATTTATGTTATACTTCCCAACCGTGACCGTTGCCACTACGATAATATATAATAGTAATGTTTATTCATCTGAAGTATGGCACATTATTTTTAAGTGATTTGTGAATAAACGGGAAAACCACAGAAACTGGAATTTTTCAGCTCGTGCTTGTGATTACTAGGATCATTACCTACTTCTGCCACCATGGGCGCTGTCTTAGTTTCATCTATCCCCTCTAGCCTAATGCGCACAGTGAATTCAGGCTGTTGCGAATTCAATTGAATGGTATACCCAAGTTACGGAATTCTTTGCTGAATAAGCTGAAAGAAATTACCAATTTTTTTTTTCCGTATATTAAATTTTTTTCCGAGCTTATTATTGGAGATATGCAGACACGGAAAGCACTTTGTTATTGTCCCTCTCAAAGACTTAATTTTTTCTTCGAAATTTCAAAATGAACGTTTCGTTTTCTTGGGCCATCATCAACTTTATTCTTCCAAATACAAATTTGTTTTTTTAACAAGTTTTACAAGCATCTTTATTGTGCATCTACCTATGTGAAACCAATCCTAATCATATTATAAAGAGAACAAGGCAATATTTTATTGATTCGAACATCATATATCGTACCAAGAAGAGCGTCGGAAAAACCTGAATCGCAATTTGTGTCTTTACACGAATGGAAGGACTACAGAACATTGTAATGAGAAATAGAGGTATGCATTAGAAAAAATGGATCTGAAGATGTCATACCTTGACGTTTAATCTGAAGAGTTGGGTAAGTCATTTTGTAAATCATAGAAAGTGGCAATGAAAAGTACTCAGAAAAAAAAAATCGGAAGTTCGAAGATTCCTTCAAATATTACGAAAACGAAAAAATTTGTATTATTTTTATTTCCTTCAGACATTTTATGTTAATTTATATTTTATATTTGAGGAGCGGTACCAAATAATGCTTTTATTGCAAACATTCATTCCTTCACAAAATAATTACATATCTTTTTTTTTTTTTTATATGTTCTGGTTCCCACGAAAAGGGATATCCTGTAATGTTCAGAGAACATCGTGGGAACCAAGGGAAAGAAGGTAGGAGTTGGTGTTCTTCTTAAATTTCTGGAGGTTGTATGCCTCGGGGAACACCTCCCTAGGCAATGAGTTCCAAAGCCTCGCAGTTCGTTGGATGAATGAGTCTTTGGAAAGTGATGTTCTGCAGGTCTCCAAAGTGACCACGAAGGGGTGTGAAGACTGAACTTGACGGGTTAATCTCGAAGAGACTGCCAAAGGAGGAACGATTGTTGATATTTCAGAAGAGCATCGCCCATGAAAATATCTATAAAATAGAGACAAATCGCCAACTTTTCTACGGTGTTCCAGACAAGTGAGCGAGTTTGTAAGCGAGGCATCACCGACGAGACGAATTGCCCTTTTGGACAGAATCAATAGCTTCAGGATATGTTTAGGTGCCGCACTCCAAATATGGGGAACAGTATTCAGGACAGGTCGGATCTGTGCCTTATAGATCATAACAGCTGACTGGAGGTGAAATAGCTCTTGGCACGAAACAAAAACCAAGTTTTGGGATGCACTTTTGGCAATGGACCTCACGTGATTTTCCCAGGAAGGTTATTGCTGATAGTAATACCAAGCATCGATATGGATGACTTCAGTGGTATGGTTACTCCTGACAAAGTTATGTTAGGCACAGTGAGATCGGCTTTTCTAGAGAAAAGACATGCTTGTGTTTTGTTTGCATTGAATTCTACCAAGTTATTGGATCCCCATTCGAGGAATTGTTGCTAAGTCCATATTTATATTGTTAACATTTCTTCCTCGTTCATTTCTGGTTTCACGGGCTGATATAGGGGCCCTGGAAGAGAAAACGGTATGGAGGGTACTATCATCGGCAAAGCTGTGTACGGGACATGAAGTTGCTTTCAACACGTCGTTGATGTGAAGTAAAAATAGTGTTGGTGCTAGAATGGATCCTTGCGGAACACCAGCATTTATGAGTAGAGTGTCAGATGAAACTCCATCGACCACTACATGGAGAGACCTGTTTGAGAGGAAACTAGCAAGCAGAGAACACAGCTGAGGGGGCAAGCCATAAGATGGAAGCTTGGCGAGGAGTCCCTGGTGCCAAACTCGATCGAACGCCTTGGAGATATCTAATGCCACAGCTGAAGTTTCTCCATACTTTTCAATAGATAGCTGCCATATATGTGAAGACGTATGCGAGCAGGTCACCAGTTGATCTCTGATGGCGGAAGCCATATTGCCTATCATTGATAATTCCTGAGTCTTCCAGATATTTCATGAGCTCGATGTTGATGGCTTTTTCCATGACCTTTGAAATGATAGATAGCAGTGCGATAGGTCTGTAGTTGCTAGGTAGGGTATTTTTGCCTTTTTTAGGGACTGGCTGTACTCTTGCAATTTTCCAATTGGACGGAAATACTCCCAAATTGTAAGAGTGGTTGAACAACTTGCAAAGAACAGGTGTTAGTTCGGGGGCACATTTCTTGAGAACAATCGGCGGGATTCCGTCAGATCCACAGGCTTTGTTGGTGTTGAGACCCAGCAAAATCTTTCTGATAGTACGTTGGCGAAAGGTGATCTCGGGCATGTGACTGTCAATAGGTGTAATGTTCGGGGGTTGTTTTCCCGAAGAATCCAGAGTGGAATTTCCAGCAAATAGGTGCGCAAAGATATTGGCTTTTTCCTGGGCAGTCGTTGCTAGTGTTCCATCTTCTTTGGTTAGGGGAGGAAAAGAGCTGGAAGTGAAGTTTCTTCCCACAGCTTTACGAAAGACCAAAATGAACGGGATCCGTTGGGACATTCAACAAGTTTTGATCTTATTTTGGCATTATGAGCATCTTTTGAACATTCTATTGTCTCTTTGCATATGCCTCTAGCCTCAACGTATGCTGCTCTGGTCTCAGGTCCCGGATTTTTTTGCCATCGATGGTATGCTGCCTGTTTGGAAGCCACAGCTCTAGAGCAGTTTCTGTTAAACCAGGTCTTATCGGATGATGTTCTTCTTTCGGTATTCGGTATGTAAGTTTGCATCCCCAACATGATGATTTCAGAAATTGTCTCAGCACATCGTGTTGGATCTACTGAAGAGAAACAAACTCGCTTCCATGGAAACGCTGAGAAAAACATACGAAGACCTTCCCAGTCGGCCGAATTGTAATGCCACATGAGACGGGGTGGTATTGTGCTGCTCGATGGTAAATGGAAAGAGCATGTTGTGGAGATGAGGGTGTGATCAGAGTTTCCAAGTGGGGCACAAACTTCTATTCTATACGGGTCAGGATTGGTGGTGAGGAAAAGATCTAGTGTATTGGCAGACTGGTTGTTGACATCAGGGATGCGGGTTGGTAGCTCGACCAGTTGTTCTAGACCATGAGTGATGGCGAAGGCCTCAGCTTGACGACCTGCATCATCTGTTTTGTTAGAGAATTTGAGCCAGGCAGCATTATGTACATTAAAGTCCCCCATGATTATGGTTTCAGCTGTTGGATGGTTTTCCTGAATGTAGTCCAGTTTGAGTGATAAAAACTCAAAGAGGTTGTTATATGAAGGTTCATTAGGTGATAGGTAAAGGCAGCAGAGGAACTTAGTCACTTTGGTATCACCAAACCACATCACATCAAAGTCTTTCGGTTCCAAACTCTCTTCACGCTGGCATGAAAGGTTAGCCTTAGCGTAAAGGCAGTCTCCACCTTTGAACCTGAATCGAGAATGGAGTTCGTAACCAGGACAAAGCATATGGACCTTGTTGGTGGACGAGTTTACTTGTGTTTCTGTTAGAGCCAGAATATCCGGTTTTTTCGTTGTAGGTGATGGTGGACGTCATTGATGTTCTTGTTGAGTCCACGGATGTTGCAAAATTAATCTTTAATGTTGAGTCCCTCGAGTACCTCTCGCCCGGAAATCCGAATGGAGAGGTATTTTACTTCCGGAGTGTTTTACTCTAGGAGACTTCATCATTATTACTATTAGCTGAAAATAAAGGAGGAATTGGGGAAAAGGAAAGAGGGAGACCGGAAAGTATCGACCGAACACTGAAACATGGAATGATCCATTTCACAGCACACAAAGTCGATATGGTGGTATTTCACCGGGCGATGAGACCATCTTCCACCTACGGTTATCCTTTTAGTCGCCTCTTACGACAGGCAGGATTTACCCCGGGGCTATTCTGAAGCCGACCCCATACAGCATGTATACAGATTTTCACTAAAAGTTCGAAATGACTTGAGAACATGCTTATTTTTCAAAAAGGGAAAAATATTTTTAATATAAAAAAAGCAAGAGGTGATTGTTACCTATACTCTAATTTTAATTACTCTAACTTTACAGTTAGCAGTCGAAAGTTCAAAATAATTTAGGTCTAGTAGCACAAGCATTCATTTACATTCAGGTTGTTACATGAGAATTATTCTTTACATGTTGTAATAAAGGCATATCATTAACTATTTTCAACCGACTAAACCAAAAAGGGGGAGGTTCTCTAGTCGACCCGTATATTTTTTTTTCCATAATTTTTATTTATGTATGATCACGCATAACTTTTTACTGAGGCGTCCGATTCCGATAATTCTTTCAGTAGATAGGGTGTACTTCGGAGGTGGTACCCTTTGAATTTAAAAGATGAAATCCACCCTAAGGGTAGCAACATGAAGGATATTGATCACTCACCCTCTGAATTCTGGTCCGTTAACCGATTCTATCAGGCATAACTTTGTACTGGGTTCTTCGATTTGGATGATTGTTTTTTTGATAGATAGGGTATACCTTATATTTAGATTTTGAATGGAATTATATATTCTTACGGGTAGAAAAATAGGGGATAATTGATTTTTCACTTATGAACATTGACACACACATACGTAGTTGACAATGACAGATCGCTACTGACATTATTTCTGTTCCACATCCGTCAAAACTATTATATTCTATGAGAGGATGGAATGATATACAAAGTAATGAAATAAACCAACCAGAACAACAAAAATAATTTATATTACAACAAATAGTAAAAGTAGATAATCATATTATTTAACTGGTAATAGTTGAAGTAAGGTGGGTAAGTAAGTATTTTGGAAGTAATAAAAAAACAAGTTGCTAGTAATTAGTATATTTTAGCCATAAAAAATTGAAAAATAAAAACTTCTTAACAAAACATTAAACCGACGAAATACGGAACTGAAAAGTAAAAAATAAAATAAACCTTCTTAGTCTCAGTAACTAAGCAATAAAAATTTTACCAAGCAAAAATAAACGAAATCATTAAATTACTTCAAAAAAATTATCAGAATGTCACCGCGCAACTCGATGCCATCATTTCACGCCTTACCTAATTTATTTGCTTGTTTGTTTGGCGCTGATTCAAAATTAGTTACTTACATTAGTTTAGGAACTTAGTTACTGAGACTAAGAAGGTTTATTTTATTTTTTACTTTTCAGTTCCGTATTTCGTCGGTTTAATTTTTTGTTGAAAAGTTTTTTTAAACTATAATTTCATTGCATTTTTTGTATCAAAAATGATCTTAGGAGTAACCACTCGTAATATACTTTATTTCTTTCCATATAGACAACCCCATGATCTACAGTGTAGTTTTGCTTCTTGCTTTATCACTTGAAACGTTTATTGACGGCGGAACTCTCAATATAAGGTCTCCGTCTCGTGCTTAAACACGTGAAACGATAATTCATTATTGTTTTTGGTTCTCTATACGTGTGCGATATTTCAAGTTAATCCGACGTCCACAAGTGAGTGAAAATTAGGTTACAAGATTTGATTTCATACAAATTTTTAGGTCAAGCTAATATAAAGCAGGTGTTTATTGATAATGTATGAGAGAATGGCAGTTTTCACTTGTTTCTTCTCTCTGTGTTTATAAATCGAAAAACACTTACACTCCAAAGGAGTTTTTGTAAATTCATAACAGAGTTATAAACTAATGTTCCTTTTTGTGATAGCTGCGAGCTATTTATAAAAAAAACTTATGGAAAGGAATTGCCGAAAAGTCATCATCAACACCCGTAAAATTCATGATTTTAGTTTTTTCGTAGTTTTTGTTGTCGAAAGAATGCATACCTGAGACAGATATAAAAAATCGTTTCAACCAAAATGTTTTTGATAAATATTTTTGTTTTTTAAGGATTCTGTTTTCGATTGAAATGTACCTATTTCTGCGAAATATCATATGAAGTTTTCAGAATCCCTCCAGAGATGACAAAGTTTCACTTATGGAAATTCGTTCCAACTTCAACGTCAAGAACTCTAATATTTACCAAAAAAATAGGTAGACCATATTACCAATGTTACAAATTCGCTTCATATCACAAGAACAATTTTATGAGCATTTTCATTCCTGCATTTACCTACGTGAACGATGGTGAAGCAATCGAATCGGAGAATTCCATATCACCACCCAATTCTTAATTTTTAATTGGAAAGTGATTGCTCTTTTGATCTAGTGATCAACCATATTCTGGAGAGAACAATATTTCATTGGATCAACCATGATGATAGATCATATGAACAGTAACGTCGGAAAACTCCAAAGGAATGAAATGGCTACTGAAAATTGTGATAAAAATGCATGTCTCCATGAAAAACCTAAAGTTGACGAAAAAACAAGAACACTAATATAGTTATAGTAAAATAACGAAAATAGATATCGTAAATGATTTTCGGCCATTTTATTCAGCAATTAATTCTGCAATTTTGCCAAAATACAATCGATTCTGTATCTCTACCGTTTCTGAGATCCCTGTGAAATGAACTCACTTTGTAACAGCCTTTATTGTGCTATCTCACTCAAATACAACGATCTCTGAAATCATAGTTTTTAAAACAACAATTCGAATCTCCTTGGATATTCGTTGATGAATTGCAATGATATATTTCGAAATAAGTGAAGTAATCAAACAACATTTAACCTTTTTTATGCGGAGGAGCGGAATCATAGAATACTTCCACCACAACATTCAATCCATTGCTGAATATTTTTTCAAATGAAGAAGACCGTTCAGATTGATCGAATACATAATTCAAGTATCCCACGAACTAGCAATCTATCACTCTAAGCCTTCAGTTCGCTCGAAATGTAATATATTATTTTTTGATACTGGAGACCCACTCCACGTTGTGTCCTCTGAAATTTATCAACATTGTTGGAGGTCACAACGTGACACCTATCAGAAAAATATACCTATATATGATGAGGACACAACGTTTTCACCATTCCTACTAATATTCAAAATACAAAATATTTACTCTTTTGATAAACGGATTCTGATTCACAAAGATATCATTCAGACAGCCCCTTGACCCGGCGGTCAGGTCGCCTACCCAACTCAACGGAGGTCACAACTTAACAGGTATCTAAATATACAGGGTGTAACATAAGTACATTAAAATATTCAAGTGACGTATTCCTGAGACAATTTAAAGAAAAAAAGTCTATATAAACTTGTGTCCGGATACAGGGTATTGAAATTGTTTTTTTTGTTCGCTTTTTAAAAATAACTTTTGTAAAAAATAAGTTATTTGCACGAAATTTGGTACCCGGGGTTTTTATGACGTGGGAAATCATAATTTCGTATTAATTTTCATGTAACATCTAGAGGGCACAGTAAACTTTTGGTACTTTTCATGACAAAACCTTATTCCCACACCTTTTCGAAGTGAAAAGGTACACTTCCTCAACAACGCTGGAGGTGATCGTTTTCGAGATATTTACAATTTTCTATATCGATGCATGTTACTTAACTCCTAGGGCGCTAAGTGAAGTTGCTGAGAACATTACAAAAACTGAGTATGTGGTAGGTCTCGTCAAAATAAACTCGTTTTTTCCTATGAAATATTTATCGAAAAATGATTCGTTTTCGAGATACATATTGTTGAAATGGCTGATATGGTTTTTGCATACGGCTTGGCTGACGGAAATTCAACCGAGGCCAGACGCATCTATCAGGAAAGGTATCCCCAACGCGTCACTCCTTGTGCAGCGACATTTGCGAATCTTTTCCGGCAACTTTCCGAATCTGGAAGCTTTGAAAGAAATTCTTCAGTAGGACGGCCATGTACCACAAGAGCTGTGGAATTGGAGGAGGCGGTTCTCGAAGAAATTAGTGAACATCCAGAGACAAGTACAAGAAAAATTAGTCAAACTTTAAATGTGAGTCACATGACCGTTTACAGAATTTTAAAGGAACAGCAATTATATCCTTATCATATCATATTTTCAACCATTTGCTCAATGGCTTCAAAGAAAAGTCGAACAACATCCCCAAATTTTATCGAAAATCTTCTTCACAGATGAGGCTAATTTTTCAAGAAATGGTATCATGAACTTCCATAACAACCACATCTGGGCGGATGATAACCCACATGCGATAACGCAAACTCATTTCCAAGACAGATTATCTTCTAATGTATGGGTAGGCATAATTGGGGATTATTCAATTGGGCCCTATTTTCTCCCCTTACGTTTGAATGGAGAAGGCTTACCAAAATTTTTTGGAACACGAGCTTCCCCGGTTTATGGAAGATGTTTCCATTGGTCTCCGAAATCACTCTTGGTTTATGCACGATGGAGCCCCTGCACATTTTAGTCTGATAGCAAGAAATTTCTTAGACGTAGCATATCCCCAACGATGGATAGGAAGAGGAGGCACTCAGCATTGGCCCCCGAGGTCACCGGACCTCAATCCCGTCGATTTTTTCGACACTTAAAATCACTAGTTTATGCTAGCCCCATTGAAAACGAGAGAATGTCAAGGGATCGCATCATAGCTTGCTGCGAAACGATAAGAAACACTCCCGGCATTTTTCAACGGGTGCGGAATTCTTTGATGAGGAGAGCAGAAGCTTGTATTACTGTTGGGGGGTCGTCACTTCGAACAGTGGTTGTAATAGTTGTTCCGTTCAATTTTTATATGTTTAATTGCCTAATAAATAACATAATACTTCTCTGAATTGTTTTTTTACAAACTCCAAAATGTAGCACTTTCTAATTGAATAATTAAACCAGACAATTTTTCTTGATTTGGATTGATTAAGCAGTTTGATAATGCTCAGTTTGAAAGAAGTCTGTGTTTAAAGTTTGATGAAAATAACTGCAGTTGCAAATAACTTATGACAAAAACCAACCATGTTTTGAAAAATTTCAATAATCTGTATCTCGAAAACAAATTATTTTTTGATAAACATTCCATAGGAAAAAAGTAGTTTATTTTGACGAGACCTACCACATACTTAGTTTTTGTAATGTTCTCAGCAACTTCACTTAGCGCCCTAGGAGCTAAGTAACATGCATCGATATAGAAAATTGTAAATATTTCGAAAACGATCACCTCCAGCGTTGTTGAGGAAGTGTACCTTTTTTACTTGGAAAAGGTGTGGGCATAAGGTTTTTTTTCATGAGGAGTACCAAAGGTTTACTGTCAAAAATGTTAGGGCAATTTGAAATAAATAATGACAGCGTACGCAGCGCCCTCTGGATGTTAAATGAAAATAAATACGAAATTATGATTTCCCACGTAAAAAAAAACCCTGGGTACCAAATTTCGTGCAAATGACTGATTTTTTGCAGAAGTTATTTTTAAAAAGCGAACCAAAAAATTCAATTCCAACACCCTGTATCTCCGAAACGAAGCATTTCCGACACAAGTTTATAGACTTTTTTTCTTAAAATTGTCTCAGGAATACGTCACTTGAATATTTTAACGTATTTATGTTACACCCACTATAATATATTTTTCGAAACTTTTTCACGATCCAAGAATTACGCATATCGATCGCTAGAATCGTGTTATGGTCTTCAAAAATCCCATAGAAAAAGCACTTCCAATTTTTTCCGAATCCAATAACGTTTCAAAAAACCTTTTCGTTTCAACCATCCAGGGGCTATTACGAACATTTAAAAAAAAATGCCAAATCGGTCGAGCCGTTCTCACATTTTGCGCTTACAGAGAATCGAGATTCATTTTTATTATATAGATATATCCTTATGGAGCATGTACTATGTTCAAAGTTGACCGTTTAGATATAGATCCTCTGATCCAGTTATTTTTCTGGGGGCAAAAAACCCACCAAAATAATCTCTCTACTGAGATTTCGATGCCTGTCGATGGTTTTTCTCATTTTCATTTCTGCTTCCCTACTATACGTATGAGCTCTGTATTCATATAGTGGTTATCAAGCGGTTTGAAAGATTACTAGAGCTGATATCTCACGAATATTCAACTTTAAGAGTTTCAAGTGTGCCCGGACGAACAATCATAATCGTTGCGCTTATGTCCTCCCCAGTACGAGTGTAGGTGATGCCACCGGATAACATAACATGAGTAAGCTGGGAGCATTCTAATATTTGAAATAATTCCTTCGGGACTTTTTCAGCTATGTATCACTGCATATAATATATATATATATATATATATATATATATATATATATATATATATATATATATATTTATATACATATCCACCAATAAATTCTTTATGGGGGATATATTCTTCAAGAAGTTTTTCATCCGGATACAGAAGTTGTGCTTTTTCAACACAGTTACAACGGAAAGAGTTTCTAGAGTAGAAGTTTCTGTATAGAGTTTAGATAATCGAATAGGGGCCCCATTAAGCTTTCTGCTCTTTGGACATCACGTAGTGAGGTCATTAATGGTACCGTATTCATGGAGATAGTTTTAGAGTTGACCAACCTATAAAAGGGAGCTTCAACTTTTGCTAGCGTGAAGTTGTGAACTGATATTAAATCCGCTTCAGAAGTTATTAATCCGATGTTTTGGGTCTGACTCCGCATATCAGACGGTTGTACTCGTGACCCCTTTTGACCTTCAGCTCTTCTGATACGTAGTTTTAAAATGGCGGCTGTTGGAAGATTAAAAAATATTTGAAATTTTTCATTATCTTATCAATATTTGGAATTGAGTATATGTCGTTCTATAGAGCTTCCTGAGCTCCACAATTTTCACTAGAGATTTTTTCCTACAAGGTGTTTATACAAATAATTTTTTCCGGCGACTTCGTATCAACGAGTTTTCTTAATCTACACGAAATCGATCGTCAATGACTCCTATCAACCTTCAATTTCTTTGTTAATGCATGATTCTGATATATGCAACCAAACATACACCGAAATCGACCATTAATAACCTATAAAAGGTCGATTATATCATTGTGGTATAGGCAACTAAACATAGTCGAATCATATTACCTTTACGCTGTCAAATTTATGTACTTTCAAATCCAAATATAGTAAGTTTTCTCCTAGTTGAAGGAAATGGATATCGAAATTTTCACGTTGACTCAGGAACGAAGTGGACGAAAAATATTTGTAAACAACTCGTATATTAAAATGGCGATTAATGATCTCGATTAATACACTAATTGATTGAATAACTATTATTTACCCTGTATGCTCCTTTTATAAGAGGTTCTTTCATTGATGTTTATTTATTTATTTATTCCAAGTTTGGGATACAAACAGGTGAAACCCATACTAGCATCCACTAATAAAAATAATAACAATAAATATTTCGGTAGTCTAAGAGGTACAGGAATAATCTAAATTTAATCATTATACCATTATGAATTGATTACAGTTATTTTGAAAAAATTTAAAGTCATGGAGAATATATCTAGATTATTACAATATTTGTTGAAAGAGTAACAGTAGGAGATTTAAGCCGGTTCTGGCTCTCCCCCCACCACTATGACGTCACGTGTGACCTTGAATGGTTGCAGGTGTGCAGTGTGTGTGTGTTTGACCTTGAGATTTGACTTTGAGATTTGTCATTGAGTTTTGACATGGGGTTTCGTCGACTTTGAGATTCGACTTCAGTTTTGACCTTGAGTTTGAGATTCATAACATTAAGTTTTGACTTTGATATTTGACCTAGAGTTTTGATGTTGGGATTGTTTCGGCAACCTCAAGATTTGATCTCAATTTTTGTTTGACCTTGACTAAAGTTGTGGTGTAGGCATACATATTCTGTGTAGTCATGACCTTCATGAATCCTTGCACTCTCCAAGAAAGGAGGGCGTTTGTCCTATGAGAGAGCTAAGAGTGAACTGCGAGTATTGATGAGTGCGCTGAATGTCAAGAGAATCCCCTCAAATCCATACAGATTGCGCATCGCATCGGATTTGTTGTAGGGTGGGGATATTTCATTGAAATATCCCAGGAGAAGAGTATTTCGAATCAGTGTCTCTCCGATCTTCAAGGTTTCTGTGTCTTCATGCCATATTTGTCCTTGAATTGAAATAAATAACCTTTTTATGTGCATTATTGTGGTGTATACCCCTGAGGATGTACCCTTGTTTTAATTTTGACGAATGCTACTGATGTGACTGAGTCTTTCCAATTTTCAAAGATTATGTGTCTTCATGCATTATTTGTCCTTGAATTGAAACCTTTCTTATGCGCATTATTGTGATGTACACCCCTGAGGATGTACCCCTTTTTTCATTTTGACGAATGCCACTGATGTAACTTCAGAG